>DWEJ01003910.1:0-10078 GCA_018245835.1 Mysoria sejanus stolli | reverse complement strand
TAGTGGGACGTAAAAACGTATGCGGTGAGACGTGGGAGTGTTCTGCATTCCTCTGCCTACCTCTTCGGGGATTACAGTCGTGAAGTTAAACAAAAAAAATTTCCGTTATATTCTTAAAATTTTAATATATTAGTTTTCATTTAATCATTCAAAAGTTTTCATTCATTAGACGTTGTGACAAAGATTTTCTGTTAAGCAATTTACTCCTCGATATCATTTTGAATTAAGTAGTGATATGGGACCCTTGTCCTTTGATACTGGGCTTAAAATGAACATTTTTACTGTATACTTATTTTCTATATACACCGTATCATTATTAAACCATTGATTGTACAGTCAAAATGGGAAACATTACGTTAAGCCAAGGAGAACTGGTCATGCTATTATGGTGAATTTATTGTCATTTTATTACCATAACAATATCTTGGCAGACCCAACGTTCCCGACTACTTTATTTAGTGCTTCGGGGGTACCATTTTAAATAGATTTCGAATGAACATACGAGAACCTATAAAAGTATTTACACCCTATTTTTATGATCCGTTTGAAATACGTTATTACTGTTTTTATTATATGAGATGTCACTTGTTTTAAATCATTCACTTGAAACAGATCGTTCCCGCTGCTTAGAAAATATTCAAGCTATCCACCATAGCGATAGAAGTTTAAAGATATTTTGTTTTGTGGAATAGATCTTAAAACAAGCTTATTATATCTATGTTTTTAACGAAAAGTGCTATTCAAAATAGGGTATTATCTTTATTATTTTCGTCCGTCTTTATTATCTTCTCCGTCTAAATTGAAGTAATGTAAAATTATTGTCATAACATGATAAAATTCAGAAAACCGATTAGCCTATACAAATCACTAAATGGAGTTGAACCCGACAATGAAAGTTTAAAATTATTTATTAATCAGTGATTTACGAAGTTTATGTCATCATAATCATCTATATACGATGACCAAACAGTTTTATAATAAACCGAATACGAGTTAACAAAACGACGCGTGTAAAATTTTAATCACCGCGTCAACGAATCGACACAATATAATCGTTGTGCGGTCACAGAATCGATTATGCAAAATATGTGGACCTGATCCCAACTGTTGACTAATTGACTACTGAAACCGCGAAAAATACGACGGTTGAATATGTGACCGATGACGTGATGACGTATTAAATGCTTTGATTAAATGTATGTGAAACGCATCTGTGCCTACCCCTTCGGAGAGTTTCACATAGTTTTCGCGAACATGTCATACGGATGTAAGTTTTTGTTTCTCGTGTAGCTATCTTTATTGCAGATGTTGCAGTTGAATCAAGAAAATAGAAATGTTCAAAAACGAAATTTTTGGTCACAATGAAGCATTACATAAGCACGGTGTTCAAATCATTTTAGCGATTTCGTTCAATATGTAGATTTATAATTTTTTTCAACTTAATGTTGAGGACATTCTAATAACCCCCATCATTCTAATAACCCACTTATTTATTTTGCGTTTCACGACTTAACTTATTTTTCTATATACATATATTTATAACATAGGATCATGTTTTTTACCCCGAAGGGCTAGGCATATTTCTTTTTATTGATTTGTTGAGGAAAATAGCACTTTTAAAGATGGCAACATTCAATATTGCGACTTAAAAGTCGGAACGCATAAATTTTTCTATTCTCAATTCATCGTTAAAATATAAAGAAAAAATTCAACAACTTTACGGCGAAGAGATATGTTGCAAAATACACCAGGGTGACAGTAAAAAGTGCAACTCCTAACGTCCTATTCGTCATAATTGGACACCTCTCGAACACATAAGGGCCGTATTAGCGCGGCCCGCCGCTGCATAGCCGTCACACCCGTGCCATAGCCGTAACTGTAATTCAATTATACCGCCCGGACGCGCGCTACTAACGACCTCTCGCAGCGGAACTAATCTTCTTTGAGGCGTTTGGCTTGACATTATTTCTGATAATTGCTCTCTTACACATTTTTAATATAATTCAAAGCTAGAATCGATGAAGTTACCAAGTTTGTAAGTTTACAAAAATGATCATTTAATACTGTGGCTGCTGCATATTCTAGATAATTGTCCCGATGTATGGAAATTGGCTCGCCACTATTCCATATTGGGGAGAAAACATAACTGGTGAAACGTGCGAGTGTACTTCAATCCTCTGCTTACGTTCGGGAATTATAGAGATGCGATATGATCAGATGCGATATGATGAGATGAGATAGAATGACATTTATCACATATCACCATTATCTCTTGGTCTTATTCTCATCTCTTCATTATCAATAATGATTACTAGAATTCCAAATTCATTAAATTTATCTCTTTGAACGTTATCAAGGTTCTGATTTCAAAGAGTATACTTCTATACATTTATTGTCTATGCTACTACTTGACTGCCTCGTTGGTCGTGTTGGTTGTAGGAGCGACTGCCGATCGGGAGGTCCCGGGTTCGATTTCCGGGTCGAACACTACAAAATTTCTAATTTAGATTTTCTAGTAGTGTTTCGGAGTCTGGATATGTGCCCGATGCATGGCAATAGGCTCACCACCTATTCCATAGTGGGACGGAAACGTAACTGGTAAAACGTGGGAGTGTTCTGCATTCCTCTGCCTATCTCTTCGGAGATTACAAGCGTGAAGTTACGTTACGTTATAAATATAATTAATAATTTACAAACAAAATATTACTAATTACTTCAAATGCTTAATTCTTCTTTCACAAATTTTAGAGCATCTTCAATATCCTTACGGCTCTGCCATTTGGACTGTGCATTGGTAGAAGTCCGACTGACAGCACTGGAGAGCGACTGCGTCTTCCGCGCCAACGACCGCATGATATTCAAACTGTATCTTGGCTCCTTACAACTCGATGACTTATCTGAATCCACACTGTATCCTAAGGTAAAGAATCAGAAAAGTTTTGGATAGCGTCTTTAAATTTGTGAGTATTTAAGGTTTTAGACGAATAGAAACACGTCTATACTCACAAACGTGGACCTCCTAAGTGCAATGTATAAAAGTTAATAAAATTTGAACGTATTGTTTAGTTGATCTGGCCAGAAGAAGACAAAGTAGTCGAGATTAAATACGTGCGAGCAGCGGAAGGGATGAGAGCTCGCGCGCACGCGGAACTTCGGATATACGTGGGCAGACTTCACGTCGTCCTGTTCTGCTCTTTGCTACATCACCTACAGGTATGTCGTTTGATAATTCGCAATAACTAAATAGTGACTACTGCGCACCATTCGTCAAAATATTATGAAACAAAATGTTTTCTTGTTATTTTGTACTAAATAATGATTCCAAGTTCAAAATTAATCTTAAAAATATTCATTATGCAACCATAACTTCCCGCCTGCATTACTGAGCGTCTTTTGGAATGTCATATTTACGTTTTAGTTAGAATAAATAATATACATACAATTTTTTGCATTTGTAATAGTGGTTAGATGAGCTTCATTACACGGCTTATATTAATATTACTGTAAAAATGTATATTTTGCAGCAATTCATGGAGCCACTGGTGCCCAGTTCGGCAGCAGCGGAAGCGGCGGCAGCGGCTGAGCGAGCTGCGCAGCGGCAGGCGGCTGCGCTTAGAGTTGCCCCCACGCGCGTTAATCTTTCAATAGAGGTAGGTACATAAATGATGACTATATCTCCTTAAATATACATATTGATTAGATTTCCACCGATTAATATATAAGATAAAAATATGTACGTAAGTGTATTAATAAAACGACAATGTTTCCGCAGATTCATGCTCCAGTACTACTTCTTCCGCAGAAACCTTCGTCTCCAAACTTACTTGTACTAAATATGGGTAAACGTCTTTGTACTTTATTCAATAGTTTTGGAAACAACTATGTACATTAACGGGGAAAATTTGATAGTGAGAGGTGTTAAAAGTAACGAGCATCCAATTATATTGACAACCTGAACTCTTCTGACGACATAATGAAGTTATGTATGGAAATTTTAGCACTAAGATATTTTATTATTCACTGATGGCTTACAATAGTTAATGATCTTTTCTTGCGGAGCTAGAGGTACAGGGTTCTATTATCGGTAGTGTAGTATGCTAAGTGCGTTCGTTAAATTGTCTGTATATATGAAGTAAATATGAACTTAGAACTTTTTATATTCATGCGCTAATCAGCACTGTTAAAAGCATACTGCATGCTAAATTTGGGATCAATTATCTTTTTTTATTAAATTTCAATGTATTATTGTTAGTGTGAAAGAAAAACAAAATAATTGAAATATAATCCTCAGGCGATCTTCAAATCGAGAACTTCTTCAAGCCGGTGCACGTGAGCCAAGAAAGTAACAGTCCTATCATAAGTCCCGTCATCGATAACGTTCTCATTAAACTGGTTAACATCACTCTCTGCAGAGCTGTGATGACTTTGGCTGGTACATTGGAAGTCCAGGTGAAGAAAATATCATCTTTTTTGGTAATAGCGTTAAAAAACAAGAGTACAAGCTTGCACATCGTTTCGTTTTATTATATATATTATATAGGATACATTACTGTATGTTGTCTTTATTAAATTTACAAAGGTTACAATAATAGTTATGGAGAGTTTAGTAAAAGCCTAGATTTATTCAGAATAACCTGCATAAAAAAAATCTTTCTTATTCCTTAAACATAATTTTAACCATTTAGGCGTAGGTGTAGATAAGAGACTAAGTGCAAATTAAAAATTTCAGGAACCAATCCTCGAACCTATGTCCATTCGTTGTGATTTAAAACGAGCAGTGGGCTACCAACTAGCGGCTAACGCAACTGCGTACCGAGACCTCTTGTTGTGTGAAGCTGATGTTATGATGGATACTGTGATGATTAATTTAGGCCAAAAAGATTTGGCCACAGTACTGGCAGTATACAGCGACAACCTGAGCGAGGGACATTATATCGGTGAGATTTGAAACATTCACAGGTTTTGTTTAACTTAAATACATTTCAGAGTGCTATTCAATTTGACAAAACTGTGGAGGAAAACAAGAAAAAAGCAGTAATGAATTGAGTATTTGAGAGGATACATAATAGGCATGCTGTGTTTTCCTTTTTTGTAAAGAGAAAAAAAAAGATCCTATTGCAAAGTGCCCAAACATCTGCACTTTAATGGCATTTAGTTTTATATTATTATAAGATGTTACTAAGAATAATAATTAGTGGAATAAATGTTGTATAAAATGATCATTAGACACGATTATAGGTTTAATATAAATATGATATTATAAGCAATTAATATTGCAGGTAATATAGTGCCTAGTTCGCCAGTAGACCTAGCTCCCTCTGATGCAATGGTGAAGAAATTACAAGCTTTCTTTGCCCAAGGAGAGCCCGTCAGGAAGGAATCGGTTCTGAGGTAATGACTATAAAGTGCAAGTTGTGATTGTAATTTTCATTGTGTCATCTTTTTTACCTGAAAGCATTTATTAAATCAGTATCAAACCTTAATGAGTTTGAAAATAGTTTATAAAAAGTGTTAAAATCGGTGAATATTTCTCAACTTTCAGATTTACGTTAGAAGGTATAGAACTCAAGCTTTTCTCTGACATGGATGAAATCCTAAGTTCTCCAATGCGTGATCTTAATCATGGACTGGGAAAGCTCACTGCTGGTGAATCAACTTTACACATGGACTATTATTCTGATAACAGTTTGGAGATTAAGGCCAGCTTACAGAGTTTGCTCATTGAGGACATACGGCCGGATCCAAATATTGTAATCAAAAGGTTAGTGACAGAACAATTAACTGAACAAACTGTCACCAAATCGTAAAAGTTAAATCAATAACAAGAATTACTGTCAGACCATATCGATAATGATAATGATATAACGAACTAAAGTTAATTCTTTAATACCATTTTTGACGTATGTTTTCCACTCAGGATATTCCAGTCACAAGGCGGTGGATCCCGTGCAGCTGGAGGTATTTCAGTATCGCGACCACCTCTATTGGATGCGAGCTTAAGATACTCGGCTGCTAAAGCTGCCACCGTGGATGTCAGGTTGGATCGCACCAGACTCAACCTGGCAATGCCCTTTTTTCTTCAACTGGCGAGGACACTACTTGATGCCATGCCTGGTAATTTGTATAAATTATAAAGATTTTATTTTTACAGTGAATTCTGATATTAAACTACACTTGATAGCATCTATATGCTATTGATCTTGTGAACGATTTTTTGAAGTTTTTATACATTTTAGGCGAGAAAACAATGGAGGGAGGATTGGTTAACCACGGCTACGTCGGAGATGGGCCGCCACGAATTTCGAATAATAGAGGCGCTAGGTTTCCTAGCTCTAGTGACTCTACTAGCGGATATTATTCAACAGGTTGAAAATTGATGATGTAAACTGTGTATGACTAAATTGTTGTTATATTCTAAATCTAATTGGATATCTTCGGTTATTTCAGCTACAACAGTGCCCGAGGAAATGCCAAGCATATCGATATCTGTGCAATGCCGCCAACCAGAGATCATGTTCTTCACAGATCTCGCTAAGAGCGAAGGACACGCACTGTTACTTCGTACCGAATTACTTATAGATTATTCTCGTCATACTAATACTGAAAATCTAGTTGTATCCCTTGCTGGTCTCCAAGTGATGTCTAAATTGCAATCCAAACTGAAGAATTTGCCGCCTCAATTGGTGTTGAGACCGTGCGATGTAGAGTTTTCGAAGAGTTTTAAAAATGTTGAAGAAGGAATCAAAATACGGTTTTCAGTGTCGGAAATAGATATTCACATAGCTGCAACCACAGTACACACTATCATGGGTAAGTCTCATAAGCTAAAGTTTAATTAGTCGATTATTTAATATTTGTCTCAGCAAAATACTATTTAATTTTATAAATTATAATTATATTGAGTTAAATCGTTTATTTTGAAACAATAATAAAAGTTTACATAATTTACATTTTCTATTTTTAAAATACTCATAATATTTGCAGACATAGTAGAAGAAATAATTTCGGAGCTAGCGATACCAGATGATAGGGACACATTTAACTTTACATTGTACAACATGAAACAAGATAAGCAAGACGACGATCTCTGGTCACCGAAGAAGCTAGCTCCTTTAATACCTTACAACATTGACGATCCATACTTACAGCCAAAATATCCGATAGTCAAGCCAACTGAGACGTTCACCGTTAATATACCTAGTGTGAGAGTTATGTTTGAAATCGAACACACGGTCAGAGTTCCAGTTTTAGTAGTAAAGGTGAGAATTATAACTAACATTTTAGATATTAAGATACTTTGCGTTAACGAGATATTGGTATTTGTCGCGTCAAACCCATTCAACAATAATAGTTTTGTATAGATTTCAGCAGAAATGTCAGTACACGACTGGTCGAAGCAACTTCATGGTGGTGGTTCTCTAAGTATTCAAGCATCGGTCTTCAACGAGAGGCTCGATGCGTGGGAACCGCTGATAGAACCGGTCGTAGAATATAATAAACAGAGGCCTTGGGAAATCACGGCAACCGTATTTCAGGTAAAGATAATAGGATATAAATGCTAAATTGAATTTGTGAATTGTAGGAACAGAATAGCACTTCTGAATTGTAGCAACAGAAAAAACAGTTATTTTTTATGTTGAAATGACATTTTTATGTAAATCTTATAAAAAGCGTGGAGTGTGCGCTTATACGAGTACAAGTATGTTATTTGAAATTTTAGGCAAAATCTTATCCTATATCATCACGACTAGAAACGGATAATAACGAAGAGACTATGACAGACCATTTTACAACCGGAAAGAATAATAAGAAACGTAATGAATTTGAACCAGAAACGTCAGCTGATGAGGCTGACACTGATAACGAAATGGTGTTTATCAAGAATCCATATAATGAAACCAAGCGGTACGGCCTAAGGTTTAAGCCTCCTTATATGCCGCTACTGAAAGCAATGCATTTCGAGGAATCTGATCCAGAACATGAGAGTATCCTGATGGATAGGATATCGAACGCAATGGGACATCTTTTTTCTGAGTAAGTTAATATTCCTTTCTGTTAGCTAACGGCAATGAGTAAATTGAGAATTAGCTTTTATGTATATAACTAAAAAAAACTCTTCGTCTATAACTAAAAAAAATATTGGAAAAAAATGCGCTTTTAATATGTAAGATGCTTGCTTGTACTTCAGTATCGCTTGTAGTTATATTCTTGGTTGCCTCGAGATCTAACTATTGCTAATTTTATGTTTCTTCAGGGATACTACTTAACCTCTACATTTTTTATAGGAGTGAATCTGAGCCAGATGGTGATGTAAGTGATGACGAAGATTATTCATCGGCGTCACAGCAAAGCGTAGAAGACGAGAGGGAAGAAGAAATTGACGAAGACAAAATAGTTACTTACATTGATGGGGACGATAAAAAGAGGGATGGGGAACAGAAGAACGTAACTTTGATGGTAACTTTAATATCAACTTATTGTGGCATTTTAATTACATACCTATATAACACCAGTATCCGATGTATAGCGTACAGTTTTTCAAATAATAATATGGGGTTAACGGAATGATACATCATTTGGTCCAAGTAAGTGTTAAGTTAATTAGGACTGGATGCTAAAATAGGAGCTTAGAGTTGAAGATGAATTATGTACGAATTTCAACTGTATACTAATTTGCTACGCTAGGAGCCCAGTCGCGAAGCGAGTGTAGAGTCGTGCGAGTCAGAGAGCCGACTATGCACGTACCTGGCAGTGACAGCCCGAAACACGCTGAACGTGACGTTAGCGCCAGCGGGTGCGCGCGCACTCCGTGCGTTGTGCGACGCTCTCGGCGACCGCACCGCGCTCGTTAACGCCATAGTCGCCGCCGACACTCCGCTCCAACTGGTTAATGATATTGGTATATGATTTCGTCTTTCTTTTACATTTTTGAATAATAATAACAGTGACGTTAAACATTTATATTATGTTACAGGCCCTGGATCCACAGTACATTTGCGTACGCGTGCAGAAACGGATCTAGCAGGTCATGATAGAGTCATTGCCATTGCTGATTATGACGTCGATATTAGCCGACCAAGTACTCCGGGTGTGTATTTATAACTTATACAAATAAACAAGCGTACTACTTAAGCTGAATATGATGTACTGTTTCATTTATTTGATGACTTTGTCATCCGTATTATTCGAGGATTTTTATAACGTAGCACTGAAAAACATAAACTTGACATATTATCAAAATAATTGTTAAAGGCTGTGATACATCCGGTGCTGACTTACTTGAAGATGCGAAGAAGCAAGAAAAGCAAGAAGTTACAGATGTCGGTGATGAATGGGATTGGTAAGAGACAAAAACTGTGCTCAATTGTCAATTGTCGTACTGTTCTTTCCGAAAATAACTTAATCTTTGGGGAATTCCAAAGCTCAGATCACAAATAAACAATACAGCATACAATAAGAAAACCTTGCCATCGTCTAATTTAATTCTGCTTTCTTTGGACAGCTTCGAGGGCGGGTTCAGTGAAAGTGCTGAACATTCTACAGAAACCCGGACATCGCCCGGCGTGCCTGTTGGTGCAGCAGCGTTGCGAGCTCGACTCACAGATTTAACTCTAGCCGTGAGACTTCATGACCTTGATCAGCTCACCGTAAGTATAAAGTTGCATATATTTTGCTTTACAAGACTTTCCCCTATATTCTAACTCATGTTGTGATAGCAGAGGCCTTTGAAATGAGACAAATAATACTTCTTTTAGTAACATTGCGCTTGCATTTCCTCGTAATGGTAGGCAAAAGAGTGGTGTACACTTCTATGTTAGAAAAACCCGATAGTACCCAAACCGGGAATTGCACCCAGGACTTTTTCTTGAACCGCAGACGTACTTACGACCACTTGACCATCTATGCAGTTTAACAATAATATATCATATTTATCTAATAATATGACAACAACAAATGAGGAAGGGCATGCTCCGTTGGTTCGAACATGTTGAGAGAATGGTTGATGAAAGAATGACGAAGAAGATATACAAAGCGAATGTTGAAGGACGTAGGTGCCGAGGGAGGCCAAGACTCACCT
>DWEJ01003909.1:0-10078 GCA_018245835.1 Mysoria sejanus stolli | reverse complement strand
TTGCAAGTGCAACTGCCAATCGGGAGGTCCTGTTTTGAAATCCCGGGCACTATTAGGCTTTTCTAATTTAGATTTTGTAATATTGACTCGGAGTCTGGAAATGTACCCGGTGCATGGCAATAGGGTCTCCACCTATTGTAGTGTAACATATTCCTCTGCCTACCCGTTCGGGAATTAAATGTTACGCTTTTTCATCTCCATAGCCTCATTTTTATCTACAAAAGGACATAAATTCCGTTTTTGTTTTGTGGCAACCCTGGCGAATTTCACATTTTTACCTCTATACTACACACAGCACTTAGCATTGTTTCGAAACCGGTTAAAATAAACAAATATTTTTGTTATAAATAAGTTATTTACAACACACATTAAAATCTCGTATGCGTCCTGAACAATGGAGGACACTTTAGATGTTTTCATACATTAGGCCTTTGTGCTTCGATGGAACAATAGATTGGTAACGAGGCGAGACTCAGACTATTGTCAGAATATGCTAATTACTTAACAGATGAAATATGTACAAAGAAAAGTGTTGAGAGACTTAGTGACCAGACTTTTATGTTAACGTACTGATATGTCGAACACAAGCGATTTTTTCTATTTAAAATTTTCTAGCTCAGAATGTGCTAGTTAGAAATGTGTCCAGTGTGTGGCAATAGGCTCACCACCTATTCCATAGTGGGACGTAAACGTAACCAGTGAAACTGAAACTCCCAGTGTTCTGCATTCCTCTGCCTACCTCTTCGGGGATTACAGGCGTGATCCAATCGCATGATGAGCCACTCCTCGGAGATAAACGATAGTAACCACACCCCACAGACACACATCACATGACGTCTACCTGTTTGCTAGCTGGCGAATGTAACAAAAGCTTTGACGGGGATATAAACGTTTACAAGAAATAATATCATTCGGTGGAAGTTGCTTTTTCTTAAGTTCCTTTTTGTCACGTCTATTACTTAACTAGCAGATCGCGGTATGGCGTGGTCTGCCTAGGCACATCTAAAGGCTACTCGCTACTAGGCTACTCGCAGCGCAAACTGTACGAGAAGCTGTGCTCAGCCATCCTTAACCCGCACGTCTAGCGCGGGTATTATGAGTAAAGATCTATCAATTGAGGCCTATATACAGCAGTAGACATAGGGTAGATGTGATGATGATGATCTAATGATGATGATGTGGTGATGATGACGTGATAATGTGATGATGCGATAATATGATGGTGACGATGTGATGATGGTAGTGAGATGATGATGATGATGATGCTGATGACATGATAATGATGTGATGGTGGTGATGTGATGATAATGAGATGGCGGTGATATGATGATGATGCTGATGACATGATGATGATGCAATGGCGGTGATATTGTGATGATGATCTAATGATTATAACGGAAGTTATTTTATGCATAAAAAACTTGATATATCATTAATAATAGATCTTCAATAATTCCTCTATTGAACACGAGTCGCCTCTTAAAATAAGAAGCGTTAAGACCATGGACCATTATGGAGAATTACAATATATACGTTTTGTCACGATGATTTACTTAACCATTACAAAAAGTAATAATCTTATGCATTAAATGCGCGGTGGGTTTCAAATCCAAGACCACAAGCGTGAAAGACTTTATTCTAAATCATTAGGCTATCACGCGATCTATTGAAGATTTAAACACTGTCTGTACCGCTGGTATATATTTTTCCCAAAACAGCGCAACGCTACAAGGGCTTAAACTTTTCTCAGCTTGAAAATAAAATGGTGTCATCAATCAACGTCAGTACATTTTTGGCAGCTGTACGTAACAAATAATAGAGGAGAGAAAAACTTAAACGTAATCGCCTGCCAATGTGAAAACGACGCGAGCTTAATGGGAATAAAATTTATTCCTCAGAAGTGAGGATCGGCACCGTGCCCCTCGGTACTAGTGCGAAAGTTTGAATTCTGAGCCACGGTGTAATTTTGCCGCCGTGTTGTTTGTGTTTGCGAAGTGGGTTTTAGTGTTCTCGACTTAGAAATAATGATTATTATCCTCCAGAAACGGCTACAAGTACCCAAATCATCAGGAAAAAATTGTGGCTATCACCACATAAAATCATCATCATATAAAATAAAAATATCCAAAATTCCCAAAAAAATCAAATTATGTATAACACAAAATTGTCTCGTTTTGGTTGACTGCCTCTTTAATCTTATTGATGTCAATGTGATGGCTGCTGGGGTTATTCTATTCCTGATTTGGACAAAGTTATTTAATAAACTTATGATTCAATAGTACCACGTAGTCCCGATTTGGAATGTAAACGTGAAAGCTTACTACACTTGAGGGATTACAGGCGTGATATTACGCATAAATTATTAATAATAGTAATCAATTTTTAAACGCGTAACGAATAAATCACGGCGTAAGTATTGTGATGAAATCGAAGACTAAAGCCTATTAAAATCGATTATCTACTTAACCTTTAACCCAATAAAAAAAGGCGAAACAATATATTATGTAAACCAATTAAGTACTAACACCGATATCAGTAGCAATGCCACAAGTATTTTTTTTGACTAGTAAATAAAGAAGGTGTTAATGCCATTTATTCCCAATTTCGTATGGCAGACTTTTAAACACTTCCAGAAATGAGACACTACGGGTAACAAATTGGATTGCGCGGAGGGATCTGGTGATTCAGCGTTTTTAATATAATTCGCTTAAGGACATCTTAATGAATCTCTGAATATCTCGTTAATACAAACCTTTTTTGTTTATATTTCTTTTAAAACAATATCAAACACATAATGAGCACTTGTTGAAAATTTTCACTGCAGAATTCGTGCTCATGAGAGCAGTATAGAAATAACAATTTGAATTTTCAATTTTCATTTTTTGTTAGGCTACTGGCTAATGATGTAGACAGAAATCTCCGACATTAGCATGCCTGTTAGAATTGATGAATGTTACGACGTTAGGTCTGTACTGTATTTGTACAGGAACTTCGAGCACTCTGCCTACCCTAATAACTTGCTATAATAATTAAGAAGAATTTACGCAATCTAAAAATTAAATTAAATTCCCTTATTAAATATGAAAACCCGTAATGTTAGTAATTAGTGAGGGTTTTCGGTGTAGAATGCTTCGATGTAGTGCAGCAAGCGTCAATAATTTGTTTGTTCGTTTATTATTCAACCCTTCAACCCTTTAGTAGTTTATTGAAAATACAAAATCGAATTATTTTGACCCTCATTAATATATTATATTAATATGTATAAAAGAATATTACCTATATATTATTTGATTAAAAAAACCGTTCAATGCCAGTATGATCATTTACTGATCTGTATTTTTTTAATTATAATTATTCTCAACGCTTTTGTGTTATATGCAACGTAATATCACGCGTATATTCCCGCGAAGAGGTAAAGCAGAGGTGGGTATTTCCCCGTTTCACTAAGAACGTTATACGTACCTTGAAATTAATGCTAAAGCTTATTATAAATACATACAAAAATACATACCTTATAATTAACAAATATATAAAAGTAATTAAAGTGTTCTAAACATGCAAATTATATTATGTTTACCTCCAATGTTGAATATTATACGAATCTCCAATACTAAAAGAAAACCGTTCAATGAAAATAACATGTAAATGTTAAGAAATTGGAATTTTTTCGTCTACTTCATTAGGTATCGCTTGTAAAGTGTCGTAAGTCAGACACACGTAGGGTTAACGAAAACATAAGCGTAACTACGATCGGCTCGCTATAAATAAACGTATTTTTTTTACCAACAATGACGATTTCTTTTTAATTAAAATGTTGCTTATTTTGCTAAATCCTGATACAGCCCCTCGAGACGTTCCTCTCCGCTTGAAGGAGTAACAAGTGGACCCTTAAGTAAAGACAGTTCCATTTTTGTCATCATCTTAATAAATAAAATTTTTAAAATAATTTTTGACTGCCTCGTTGGTCGTGTTGGTTTCAGGTGTGAATGCGGATCGGGCGCTCCCGAGTTCGATTCCCGGGTCGAACACTACAAAAATTTTCTAAATTAGATTTTCTAGTAGTGGTTCGAAGTCTGTAAATGTGCCCGATGCATGGCAATAGGCTCACCACCTATTCCATAGTGGGACGTAAACGTAACCGTTGAATCGTGGGAATGTTCTGCATTCCTCTGCCTACCCCTTCGGGGATTACAGGAGTTAAGTTACGTTTAAAATAATTTTTGCATACCAATTGTTAGGAGTTCTGAGAAATTATTTGTTTGACACGAATTTACACACGTATAATATACGTATAATATATGTATATAAATGTGTTCATAAAAAGTAAAAGATTTAACTAAGGCTTAAGTTGTTGACTAGGTCGTTGCGTGAGTGATTGCAAACAGGACTGCCGATCGAGAAGTCGTAGGTTCATATCCCGGATTGGGTCGTATCAAATTTTTGTAACTAGAATTGTTAGTTAAAATTTCCAGAAGTGACTCGGAATCTTAATTTGTACCCGGTATATGGCAATAGGTTTAACACCTATTCCATAATATAACGTAAACGTAACATATGTGTACCACATACCTATGTAAACCTCTTCAAGGATTGTACGTTAATGTTTAGGTAAATACTTCACGGTACAAATTTTTCCTATTGCAATTTTTAAATTATTACCGGATGAGTGCTCACCAAATCGTTGTTTCTCGAATCAATCACCTACCGATAATTGTATTGGAATCTTTTTATCCCCATATGAGTGTGTTCCAATCGCTAAAATAACTGCGTTTTTACAGCCCAAAAAGCACCTAATCGTTTATCTAACACGCCGAAAATAGGAAATGGTCCAAAGCACTCCAAAGTAAATCAAAGAGAAATAATGAATAGAGATTTGTGAGTGAAATCACTCATGAGAGAGTACCAATTCGATTCTCAATCGGTTACGACTGAGTGGTTTTATTGTGCCCGAGTATGTTCACATCGGGAGCCGAATGTGTTTATATATGTACATATTGACAGCACATCATCACGCTAGCATGGTCCATAAGTGGTAAACAGAGAAATGCAAACGTCGGACTTTTCACATTCAATTTGGTAAAATTAGGAAGATCATCGCTGGTGAAAGTTCTTGTATGTTGTCCTGATTAAAGCATTTCGATTGTTACTAGGTCGGCCAATTTAAAGTGTATATTATTTAAAACGTTATGTCCTATGACTCTGGGTAGATACTATTGGAGAAGTTGGGAATCAGGATTTGTACGCGATTGTAGGCTTACCCTCTATTCCATTTTGGGGCGTAAACGTAACTGTGTAATGTGTTGGAGTGTATTAAACTCTCCTGTCATCCTCTTCGAGAATTACAGGCGTGATGTTACGCTCCATATACATGACTGATGCATGAATAAAAAAATATCCACTTAGTGTGCTCGTACTCTAATGAAATATCAAGTAATTATACAAATTGTACAGTGCTCACTGAACGATCATAAAGTAATTGGTGAATTTAAACATTTGAAGGGCAATCGTGACCTGAACCCGTCTCGAATGACCCTTGACTGAACAAAAATGTTGAGCAAGTCACGTTCGATGAATCGCTACAACGTTTAATAAGGTATGATTGAATGAAATAACATTCTAAATGTTTTAGTAGGTTTAAAAAAAATATCAATGGAACGTTTCTCGTATTACTCAAAATTCAAAATAGGTCAAGAATTCATATAGGGCACATCAAAATTTAAAACTATATTAATTCATGTCAAACGCTACCGCTTACAATTGTTTGAGTGTAAGTAATTGCTGGATAAGGTATTAGACCTTACACAAAACTTAAAGGTACCTGTATACAACCATGTAGCAGTGATAGCCTAGTGGTTTGAAATTCGACCTCTCACTCCGGGAGACCGGGTTCAAATCATTGACGCGCACTTCTTAAAAAAAATTGTTTTAAGTTTAAATATCGCAAGGAAACCTGCACACCTTGAGTCCTCAAAAAAAAAGTTATCCAAGGTAAGTGAAATCTGCCAACCCGCACTTGGCCTGCGTGGCAGACTGTGGCCTTAACCCTCTCATTCTGAGAGGAGACCCATGTTCCAACAGTGGAACGATAAAGGGTCGATATCGTACACAACCACACGTATAACAATGTGCACCAGCGTCATTAAGGTACCTTCACACAAACCAACTTCGAGACCTGTACATAGCTTAGACAATTTATACCTCATGCCGCTGGTATGAAAAGTATATTAATCAACCCGACTCTATTTTCTACAGATTATCAAGGATATCTTCCTTCCTTCCAATATCTAAAAATAAAATAGCAAGTATCTTACCCAAAACCGTAATAGAACTGGACACAAACATGCTCAACAGCCAGACGAGGGCTATCTTGATAACGACAAGCCTTTTCGTCGAATGGTGTCTGCTCTTCAACGGATTCCGGATGCCGAGATATCTGCGGACAAATTTTATAGACGATCATTTCGACTGCAAAACGTTTAACATTTCAGTTTGAATAGTAAAATGGATTTACACTGTTAACTAAAATAATATTTGTGTTCAGTTAGTGATGTATCTATTCAACAGAATAAATAAACAAAAAGAATAGAAGATAAAACAGAATAAATAGAAAAAAATCAGTAGGTTATAGACAAAATTATCTTCGTACGAGGTCAAATATCTAGCTAAGACATACTAAAGAATTACATTATTCAATCATTCACTTTGCTTAAGTAGACCCTTGGGTTTTAAGATTTGTCAAATGCGTTGCTAACCTTTAGAACTATATTGGAAACATTCATTTCATGGTATTTCTTTTATACTTTTATTAAAACCATTAATGATCGCGATTTAATGTTAGGAATAGATGTACTAGTCTTCTGTTAAAAGAACTTTCACACGCTTCAGATCCTTTTCTGCAGAACTAATCCACGATACTAAAGTCAGTATCTCGACCATTGCCCTCACATCGAATGATCGCAGGTTTTATGTGGCCATTAACAATGAAGCATTTTTGTTTAATAAAATTAAATTTTGAACAACTAAAGCTATTGAACTCGTAATTTACTGAAAATTTATCAAATTGTGTATTTTACGACCAAATTTTATGAACTATAAAAATAATGGTGTTTTGTATAGAGATCCATTAGCTCTCAGACGGTATGTGATAAAGTGCTATAGTTTTAAATAAACTGTTATAGATTGCGAATAATATTTCGCTCTATGCCCAGAATATTGTCTTTTATGACGTCACTTACTTGTAATTGTGGCTTTACTCGCAGACACCAACACTTATTTAGCTAGACTATCAATTACTGATGGATTTATTTGGAACACACGACACCATTTCTAGCGATGAGCCACATACGTATTACTATTCTCGTTATTTTATATAAAAATATGTATTATATTTTATAGAGAACAATCTTAAAAATAATGTATTAGGTAAAGATGAACATTTAGGGAAAATTAAAAATATAACAAAGATTTTGTTATTGTTTCTGTTGATTTTCAATTGATTTTGATGAATACAGAGACTTGTATTCCATTTATCCATTTACACACATAAATAATAAAGATATGACACAATTATTCACATATATGAAAACTCCGCCAAACATTTTTTTTTCTTTTTTTTTGTAACTTTTACTTTTTTTTATTAATAAATATTTTTGCTACATATGCTAAGAATCGAACTGACGACCTCTAGCTCAGCACTACTGAACAACTAACAAGTGATCTAACAAGCAAATAAATAAAATATGGAGGAAAATAGTAAGCACAGGATTCAAAATTTATGTCATCTTTCCGAGTCTTTTTATAACGTACCATATACCTGCCTCGTTGGATGAGTTGTTGCAAGGGCGGCTGCTGAGCGAGAGGTCTTGGGTTCGATTATCGGCTTGGGTACCTACTGTGAAATTTTTCTGACTTAAATTTTCTGGTAGAAAATTCTTGTGGCTCGGAGTCACGATTTGCGCCAATATGGTGGCAATATGCTCACTCCATATGCCCCCTTCCACTGTTCTACAATCCTCTGCCTATCTCTTCGAGAATTACATGTATGACGTAACGTTGACGTATCATCATCATTACAACCAACTCTTTTATCCCTCCACTGTTCAAGGTCTTATGAGAAGACTTAAGTTCCGTAATAGTAATTAAACACTTAATTAGAATTACAGGTGAGAGAACCCCGCGTACGAAATTGACCTACAAAAATTAACCTTAATAAAAAATACACCTTGCTTAAATTGTATCCTACCGAAAACGTACCCTGGTAAAAATGAACTGTTATAAACATATAGACAAGTTAAGAAATCCACCTTTATGAAACATATTACAACTATAGCGAAAATGAACTCTAATAAAAATATACCCCACTAAAAATGCATTCTAATTCAAAAAAATATGCAATAAAACTGAACCGTTGTAAAAAATAATGCGTAGGTGCAATACATGCAGCATTCAATTCAATGGTTACTCAAAGCGCTCATTCATTTCTGACTTACAGAACATTAAAAAAAACTTTGCAGTTCTCACTCAAACCTCGAGAGTCTATCGGAATAAATTATCGCCAGAACGCAACACGCAAACCATCCCAGCCACGGACGTGTCATTCCAGCGAAATTTTTCCTGATGCGAGCGTACTACTTGTTTTATTTGGTTAGTTGAGAAATTTCGCGCTCGTACGTTTCAATAACGATATATAATAAAACGTAATGAGGTGAAAATTTCACATCACCCGACTACTCACTTAGTAGGGTGTTTTTGTCGAATAGAGCAATGTAAAAACTTTTTAAGTACATTTATTGGCATACTGTATTACCATTACGTTTTTTGTATAACGTGTTTGTATACTGTTATGTATTTTTGTTAAATATTTCATTTGAACAGTGACGTTATCTTGTTTATAAAATTCAATAGACAATTACATTAGATATTTGTTATTATTGTACCTACTAATGTATGTCGCCGAGTCCTAGCGACTTAGGCAATGAGAATAAATTGCCAAATAGATCTGTCCTCAGAGACATTACTAACTTGTACTACAGAATATATTTGAAGAGTGAATGTAGTGTATGTGGGTAGTATCTATTCGTAAATAGATATACACCATTTCGGGTAGACGCCGCACGGAACATCATGTCAGTGTCACGAGAGCCACGGGCGAGAGTGGACGTAAGTGTTGCTGTGTTGCGTGTGCGAACGAGCCGGTTGTTACTAGTTGACCGGGGGGCTGCAGTGGGTTTTTTTATTACAACAAATAAGATAAAATTAAATCGAATACACGCAATGTTAAATTTATTATCCGTTTTGCATGTTGTATATTTAAAGTTTTCGTTCGAATATTTATAGACGTTTGTAAATATAAACGTTCGCCGCCATTATAAAAATAAACTATGTATATTTACATTATTCTTTCTTTAATAATTTTCTCTACACATTCCCAAATATAGAAATCGATTGCTTATCGTTAATTAGTATGACTGTCTTGGCCGTTATCATTCTTACCACTTGGATGAATTCTAATCCCGGCATTTAAGGCTTTCAGATACATATTGCATTTTTTTATGACATCACAGCCGTATTACCCGAATGGATTTGCAGAGAAGTACACTCGCACAATTAACAAGTAGAGGGTGAGCCTGTTACAATTTACAAGACACAAATCTAGCATCCGAACTATTACTACCAATAATAACCAATCCAGGAATCGAACCCAGGACCTCGCGCTCGCATCCATCCGACCAAAGAGACAGTGAGGTATGTATATGGCACTTGAACAAATACATATTGATAGAAATAAAATTTCGATAATTTTATTATTTTTAGTTTTATTCAGATGTTTTTTTTTTATTTTTAATCTACTCATTCAATACAACAATGGCAGTAAAGTTAACGACAGATACCAGATGTGGTTGCAAGTGCGACTGCAGATCGGGAGGTCCTGGGTTCGTTTCCCGGGTCGAACACTACAAAAACAATTTTTCTAATTTCGAAATTTTCTAATTTGACTAGAAAATTTTCTAGAGAAATTCTAGAAAGATCTAAAAATTAAATTTAATTCTAGTAGTGGTTCGGAGTCTGGATAAGTGCC
>DWEJ01003908.1:0-10079 GCA_018245835.1 Mysoria sejanus stolli | reverse complement strand
TATCGGATAATCCGAAATAATTTCATATCCGTATCCGTATCCGAATCCGATATTATAATTATTCCTATATCCGTATCGTTATCCGAAATGTCATATCCATAACATCCCTAGATGCAATGACGTTATATTATTTCACAACGTCAGTGTATGAATGATTGTTTAATGTAGCAGAAGTGAGCAAATTCGTTTTTAAACGGCCATCAGTGGGTCATTAAAACGGCTGCGAATGGTGTATTCAGAGGGCTACGGGTTCGATTTTGTGACGTGGGGTGGCCATCGGTTTTATTGCTAGACAGTGTTGTGTCATCCCTTAGGACGTACCTCATTGAAATGATTGTCATACTTAATAGAGATAACAAAAGTAGCATGTCAGGTTGATACGGACACCTAAATAAATAAAGATATACATCTAAAGCTAAAGAAGTTATGTCGTAATCGGTACTCTTTGGCATGAAGACATTGTAATGATTAAATATAATTAAAAAGTTAACATGATACATTTATTTTGGGAAGAACATACAAAGTATATAGCACATATAACAGACGTCATATTGAAACTGCATTTATAAATGTAACATATTTAATCGGTACAGGTACGCTTGTGACTTAGGTATTTCATATAATCATTTTAATATAACATTTGAACTTATAACTAGTTAACTATTAAAAAGCACTCTCTGCTCCTCTGAAACCGGCGTGCGTGTATGAAGACAGCGATGAAGTGCTCTCTGTCTATCCCGTGAGAGACCTCACGTGAAGATATGTATGTACGCATACATATAATAAATAAATATGTAATTTTTATATACTTCGAGCCCTTCCTTTCTAAAGTGTGGTCACAACAGTTTGGCTTTATGTAACTCCTAATAATAGGCAGCGGCAGCATCACTCGTCGGCAGCATAATGGCAGTTCCTACCGCGACTGTGTTCGGACATCTGCGCCTACTCCGCCAACACTCGACGCCACAGTCAGTATTCTGTGCTACTCGCGTATCATTCTATAATAACTCTCGCTGCTGCGGTATTTCAAAATAGTACATTTTTTATAAGTAGGTACTACGATTGGTTTAAAAATGACTACCCCCTAAAGCGATCTAGCGTGATGATACAGGAATAATATTAATAATAATAAAGATAAGGATATTTGGCCGTTAATGCTTTCTGCCTAGCTTCCAAGAAAGACTGGCGTAATTATGTAATAATAATAATTTTGTTATGAGCCTTCTGGGTAAAAAATCTGTGCGTATTATCGCAGTTCACAGCCGTTGTATTTAGCAGTTGATTGCAGATGTTCGCAGTTGTTAAACTTTAACGTGAGCTTTGAGCACGATTTGAAAGTTATCTTTCGTATGACCTAATAATAGAACTGTATCTCAATTAATCGGCACTGCATCGAGGCATAAGCCCCACAGATCTTCTAGTACTGGGAAAACATTAGTTAATCTGTGGATTATTCCGCCAAACAACACTTAATATGGTGGAGTGTGCTCCAGGCCTCCCTCAGTTGCTTAGAACAATGCTACATAAAAAATATTAACTTTTCAATTGGTACATTAAATCAATTTATTTCCACAATAATGAAAACAATCAGTAACAAACAAAAACACAGGTACATCTTCTTTGGTCTGCCGTTGTAAAAACCTCACGCAAAGTTAAAACAAGTGTTCAAAGGCATTAAAAGCACAACCATTAACAGTCTTAATTAATGAATGTGTAATTGATAATCGATTTATAAATCACCACTAAATAAACACGCCATTATTCCTCCGAAGTATCTCCACCGTAACGTCGGCGAGTAAACAACAGGCATTAAATTTGAACAAGTCGGTAATCATACGAACACTTTAAAACACCCCACCTCGAAAAACCGTCCAGTACATGTTGACCTTCCGTCCACCCACTTTGACCTATATTGATACTAAAAGCCGCACCTTTACAGAGACGGGAAGGCCGAGATGGATTGGTTGTGTTAACACCCCCGGTAGGTAGCTATTAAGTGATGGGTAATTTAGGAATACATAAAGTATATAATAGGGTCCTTAACTCGTGGTTAATGAGGTGAAAACTGGGACGTTTAGCGTTCCCTCGGTTAATGTTAGATGGAATGGC
Source organism: Mysoria sejanus stolli (assembly GCA_018245835.1). Taxonomy (NCBI): domain Eukaryota; kingdom Metazoa; phylum Arthropoda; class Insecta; order Lepidoptera; family Hesperiidae; genus Mysarbia; species Mysarbia sejanus. The sequence continues at coordinate 7,970 of DWEJ01003908.1, read as the reverse complement.
TCGCGAGTTTATAAGTGCTTCTGCTATGATACATTCGTAACTATTGCGTTAAATGAAATTTTCAAATATGTATGTAATTTTAAATGTTTTATAAATACTGAAATTAATTTTATTCTTTAATGAATCCGTTGTTATTTATGCACACTCCGTTTTTAATTAGGATTTATACAAAAAATATATTAAACAAAAAACATTATCAGTTAATGGAAAAGTTTAAAAATATTTACAAGAATTAACGATTAAAATAAGCTACGAAAGTTAAAAACAAATTAAATTTATACATACATACATATCTTTACGCCGAGTCCCTCACGGGGTAGGCAGAGAGCACGGAGTGCCAAACACCTATATCCTTACAAACCTGCCGCGCCTCCTCCACATTCAATTAAATTTATAAAGATAAAAGTAATATACTCTTAAAACACGTCTAGTAACGTAGTCTGTTGTCTCAAATTGGAATCAAAATAAAAAAGACAAATACCTCCACAAGGCGCCTTTGATATTTAACAACTGTATTATTTTATATGAATGTCACTCTGTGACACTTGTGAACAAACTAAACAAAAGCACCGACAATATCAAAGAGTACTCTTCAATCCAAAAAACAGAATTTAAAAAACCGAACAATGAACCCTTTGGAACACTTTTATGTACAAACATATACATATGTTTTTTCAATGAACGAATCTGGAACCGACCGACAGAGCCAAGCAGATGTTCCAAATGTGATTTTATTACGATTTAATGCCATAAATAATTTGATTAGTCGCGTATTTATCAACATGGAGCCATCTCATGGAAAACGTCACGCATTCTATGGGGCTTTATTCATGGGATTCCATAAGGGACACCTTTGAATGAACAGGACAACCGTTTAGAAGCCACTAATGTTATCTAAATATCTTTACGGCGAATAAGACGTCGTTTTTGATATACTTCACCAATTTAATGATGCTGCTAGTGGGAAGATATTAAGCGATATTGCACCTTATACTCTGAGCTCAAGTACCTCGAAACAAATAAGCTTGGGTTGTAAATTTTGGTGTTATATTTGTATTGTTGTTTACGATTCTTTTTTCGCATCACCTTTTGTGTGTCGTGTGCAATCAAAAGGTCTTGAAGATTCTTTTTCTAAAGGACAAAAGGTTTTTGCACGTGTTTGTTAGCACGCGTTCACTCGTAGTTTCCTAGGCGAACTATCCTTTGTACTTACTTCGTTTATGAATATTTTCTTAAAGTATTTTAAGGATATGTAAGCAATTTTGGCCTTGAATTTTTCTTGTATAGAATTTGAGTTGCCTTGTCCAAAATATGAATAGCAAACTGAATATAACCGGATAAAAGCATAAATTCATTTCAGATGACATTTCCTGTAACTTATCATATCTATAGATTATTTAATGAAATTTTCCCTCACCGCTGTTTTCGTTTACGATGGAATAGTTAAAACAAGTCATGGCCATTATAAACACTTACAAAGTCTAGTACTGAATATGAATTTTGCTAAGTCTGCGAAATATTAAGCCACCACACATGCCAAGTACGATGAATACCTTATGGTGCTTATAACTGTTCACAAATTGATCATAAACTAAATAAAATCAATGTTACAAATATATTTACTGATAGTATATATAAATTATTTAATAAAACTTACATATTAATTATATTCTATATTAGGTATAAAAGCGTTTGGTTCTTGATGATAAAAACCTACAATCAATAATAACTTCACAAAAAAAGTGCTAATCCATACGCCATCTTTCTTATCGGTAAATAATTCAATAGTCCTAAACGCTTTAGTCCGCGCGTCCCAAGCTCAAACAGTTTAATAGAAAAAAGCAGTTAATAAACACACAATACCCAGCCCTTCCAAACTACAATGAGTAATTAGAAGGTAAACAATATAAGGCAAAACACGAATCCATGGTGGACCACACACGTAGCGCCCTTAAAAGCTCAACAGTAAAAGGTGTTAATGTGAAAAGTACGAACGCCACCTAGCGGAAAAAAATGAAACATCATGAGAACCAACCGAGAATTCCGTACTTATCAAGCATTAACGATTTTTTATTACAGAGTTACAGTACACTCAATATATCTAATCGTGAAATATTGTATTTCCGATGTCTCTCTATTCTAAAAAAAAATGCTGAATTCCAAATTGCTGCATTCGTTGAAATACGTTTTACATGCATACATACATATCTTCACGACGGGTTCCTCACGGGGTAGGCAGAGAGCACGGAGTGAGGAGGAGGCGCGGCAGGTCTGTAAGGATAGAGATATTTGGCACTCCGTGCTCTCTGCTCTCCGTTTTACATAACTTGTTGATGTGAAACATCTATTGGCGCGGGTATAAACCGGATCGTTGGCGTGGCGACGCTCTCCGTGGCGACGGGTCGCCACGCTATACTAAAGTGTATATAGCCTATGTGTGAGTGTACGGTGTGATATAGTCAGAGGTTCCAATATTTTTTTCATTATAGTATTTTTCATTATAATTAGCTCCTGTAGTAATACCGTCTTTTATGTTAATTACTCGTACGACCATGATGTTTCACATCTGCCAGGCGTCCCATGACGGCTCACTTTTTTTTAAATATAATCAAAACTAAAAATATGCCTTACCTAAATATTTACGATGAATAATAGATTTTTGTGTAACCAAAACTACAGTTTTGGACACAACAGTAAATGATCTAATAGTTGTTGCCCGATTGGCTTGTTGCCCGGTGTATGAGAATAGGCTCACCACATATTCCATAGTGGGACATAAACGTAACCGGTGAAACGTGGGAATGTTCTGCATTCCTCTGCCTAGCTCTTCGACAATTACAGGCGTGAATTTACGTTTTGATTCGATGTCTAAGCTTGTGCATGGAGTATGGCAACAGGTGTACCCCTATTCTCCAATCAGACGTGAACATGGCTGGGGAAACATGGGAATTTTCTTCACTCTTTTTCCTACCTCTTCCCGGAATACAGGCGACATGTTGAATTTACAGTGCCTTAAACAAATAGACTGGCGCACACAAACTCTGATCCGCCCTGCTTATTGGCGCCTGTCTACACAAAATTCGTACGTGTTTCACTGCCTACTCTATTCTTTATCCGAAAACTGTTACACTCTTTGTTCAAACAATATTTGTTAAACTTATAATGCACCCAAGTAATCTTGATCCTTGTTTACTTAAATATTTTCCGCTGGGGGAGACGACGAGGGGCCACTTTAAAATGGTTTCGTTAAGTGATGGTTAAGTGGGGGACTTATGTTTGGTTGTTTTAGGAGCGTATTTGTTTTCGTGCACCGAACACGACTCCTATTAACAAGGTGTTTTATTTTATCTGTACGACATAACGGCGAGCCGATGTGGACGCATCAGTGAGGGCGTTAGGTTTTGTGATACGCTGGAAGACGTGTCTTTAATCAGTTAAATTAGAAATTAGTAATTTTACTAAAAAAAAACGTAACTTCACGCTTGTAATCCCCGAAGGAATGCAGAACACTCCCATGTTTCAACGGTTACGTTTACGTCCCACGATGGAATAGGTGGTGAGCCTATTGCCATGTATCAGGCACTTATCCAGACTCAAAACCATTACTAGAAAATTTGAATTAGAAAATTTTGTAATGTTCGACTTGGGAATTGAACCCGGGACCTCCCGATCGACAGTCGCATTTGCATCCAACACGACCAACGAGGCACTCAAATTGTTTTTTATGGATTTATAATACACACTAGATACGTAACGAATATTTGCAATTCGCATTCGCATTCGCATTTACAAATTTTTTGCGAATGTTTTGGTAGTATAAATATCAAAAGAAAAAGTTTATAAAATTAAAATCCATTTATTACTTATGTTTAATAATACACAAAAAGGAACAACCTAGTGATCACATTATCAATTTTCAGTTTATCATTTCGTATTATTTATTTATTTACTTAACCCTTAGTCCTTTCCCCTCAAATCTTCTTTTTCCTGATAAGTCGGTTCACTCATTTTACTTTGAACTAACTAATCATCGAAAAGTAACTTAAACCGATTTGCTTTTTGCTGATAATCGTACTATTTACGATTTTACGATCCAAGATTTGTTTGTATTATAGACAAAAATAATACGGAATCGTAGGTTTTTTAGTACATATTATGTCATATTAATTCTAACACTACATATGAGTTGAATAGTTTATTTTTAAGAATTATATTTCTAAAAATAAAACTTTTAAATCGCTGTTATGTAAAGTTCGAAAAATGTTGCTTCAACCCATTTGCCCTTTAACCGTCGATATCATGCAATGAAAACAAAAACTAATTTTTCTATAAAAGCTATGAAAACTGAATATTCGCATTCGCCTTCGCGAATGTCCAAAAACTGACATTCGTTACATCTCTAATACACACACAGATTTGAAACTTTCGACTGAGACTCAAAATCGACATAGGTCGAACTCGGTCATGGCACGCTGAAGTCGCCAACGAGCAAGATGGAATGACGCTCTACGACAGGCTGCAGACAGGCTGCAGACAGCAGCTGTGCGCGGCAATCCGAGGAGAGTGGATTGAGATAGGCCCACGAGGATGATGATTGTATCACACATTATATAACAGTTTGAACTTTTTACATTAACTAAACCAAATTTCACAGCACTACCGCACGCAGTATTGCTGAAGGGGTAAACAATATTAATAAATACATAAAATGGAAATATATAAGAAAAACTGTGGTTAACATTTAAGCCGCCCTGAAAACATTCGCCAAGTGCCAGAATAATTTGACAAAGTTACATAGTGATCGCGGGCGCCCGCCGTTGCTTAATCTAACAAATCATTGCAATCAATCAGCAAATCAAGGCTATAAGCACTGACAGTTATACTATGGTCTCTGATTGATTGACTTATTGTGGTTTAGCTAACAATTTGTTCATTTCTTAGTTCTAGAATATGTGAAAGTACAAATACAAAGAGTTTTTTTAGTCTCTGATCTTAGAATCATTAGATGGTATTTTGGCAGGTTTTTAAAAACTCCGCTTATTATTAAATTGGCTGGCTTTATATTTCATTGTACTTTTCATACCCTATAAAAGTAAATTTGATTGAAAGCAACCTTAGAAGAGATTGGAAAAAGGTGAAAAATATTTTCAAGTTTACACACTTATATTGATCATCATAACACCCAAGTCAGTGAATTAAAATCATTACTATTATTAGGTACATATTTAAGACGGCTGCGACTCGCTCGAGATAGGTGAATGTTGGACTTCCTAGGCACCTGGTTACATCACTGTCTACCGCAAAGAAACGCGAATCGAATACATAATAATATCAATAGACAAACATAGCTAACATATACATGATTATACATATTGTGAAAGTACATAGATGGATAAATAAACTGACAAAGAATACGGAAAAGTCGCAATTGCGCAATATTAAGGCGCGAAATGTTTTTACGATGACAGCGGTGGGCGCCGCGTTTTATTGCTGGCCCGCGCTCCGCTGCCGAGTACAGGGGGATGCGGGCGATTAGGTAAAGCGAATAAAACGTCTTTATATAGGTAACACAGGATCAGTACGTATCGTGGTCAAAAATGACTGGCAGCGGTTGGATACACAGATACACGCAAATTCATACTTTAGACCACTACTAGCCATGTGAAATTACAAAAGTCCAGTAGTGCCAACTGCCGGTGTCGGTGATCGAATCCAACACCTCTCGATCAGCTGTTGCGCTTGCAGCCACCTAACCAATGAGGCAGTGAATTGCTAAATAAAAATAATTGAAAGGCGTGTGTTAATAAAATAATCACCCTGTTGCACACAGAAAAAGGCGCTAACTAAAAACTCATTTCGCGCGGAGTAATGGCGGCCGGCCCTCCACCCCCGAGTTTTAATAAAAAAATATCTCCCATCTCCGCTAAATTGTCCGCTCCACTTGGGAATATGAAAGTCGTTATTTAAAAAGATTGCCCTTTCTCGTATTATTTCGGTATAAATTTCAGTTAAGCCGTTTTCCTACAAGGGCCTCTCAAGGTTTCTGGAGTTTTATTGCGCACCTGGATCTTAGGGCCTTTACATATAATTTATATTTTAAATATGATGGCGAAGTTTTAATTAAATTTTCCTGTATAATTAGAAAATTACACCATAAAATATATTCATATCTATTACGCGTTTTACGAGCAAATACCCCTCAGGAGAAGATGATAATGGTGAGCCCATATGTCCATAGAGATTAAAGTCAGTTTTGTAACACACAGTTTGGTTCAAAGAACTTAAAGATCATAAACGACGCTAACACTAAGAAAGACGATCATTAATATCATGTGGATCAATAGGATCTGCTTCATCTATGACAATTAATCCTGCGACTCGAAATATCGGAAGGAAAATACAATAACTAAGCTAAGCTGCTGATAACTTTTTTAACATTAAAACTCTATCACAATTGATAAAACTTTTTTGTAATCTATTCTCATTTTTGTAATCTATAAAAAAGTATGAGAGCGTCATACATCTCAACTGAACGTTTGTAAATAAAAGTTTGGACACACATCATCAGATATTAAAGACCGTAGAAATTACTTAGCCTCAAATAAGCTTAAATATTGTAAAAAAAATGTAACTTCACACCTGTAATTCTGGCAGAAGTAGACAAAGAAATGCAGAACACTCCCACGTTTCACCGGTTACGTTTACGTCCCGCTATGGAATAGGTGGTGATCCTATTGCCATACACCAAACACATATCCAGACTACGAACCACTACTGAAAAATCTAAATTCGAAATATTTTGTGGTGCCCGACCCGCGGAATTGAACCCGGGACCTCCCGATCGGTAATCACAATTTACAAGGAACACAACCAACGAGGCAGTTTTAGATATTATCATAACTTATTTTTGTACTAGGTAATATTAACAGCTAATATGAAATACTAAAGTCAATAGTAAGAAATTCCAAAACCATAGTGCCTGCCTTACGGTCGTGTTAATCGCAAGCCCGACCACCGATCGGAAGGTTTTGGGTTCAAATCTCGGGCGGTACGAAAAACGGTTCTGGAGCTGTGTGACATACTGTGCTCTGCGATCCCCAAACAGCGTGCCCATCGTGGGAATGATGGCAGTTCTATGTCCAGCAGTGGACTGCAATAAGCTGATGATTATGTTGTTAATCGTTACTTTCAAAGTTAAAATTCATTTTTAATCTTAAAAAATACACATGTATTTGTATACGAATTGAAATGTATACCTGTGTGTGTGTGCGTGATCAAACTGCAAGCACTCGCTAGATGCTAATTCATTGCTTACATACTTACTATTTTCGCCTCTTTTGAAATATAAAGAAACCGTTTTGTTTCTTTGATGAGTTCATACTTGACAATGACGTAGTAGTGTCACCAAAGATTGGAAATACCTGAAACTCGACACAGATCGCGCGCAGAATTCTACAGGTGACTGGTACTAGCAGACCTTTACAGCTTTCATGATTTTATGGGCACGTAGAGCGATTGACCAAATTTCAATCGTTAAACCCTGTCAAAAACCTTCCGTTGTGTTTCAAATGATCCGATAATATCATCATACTGTATCCAAACGTCATGGTAAAACCTATCTATGCAAAAATCATCAATCTCTTTCGTAAAGGATTTTGATAAATATTAGTAGATTATGAACATCTCAACATACTAACTACATCATAACTTTATTATTTATACATATATAACTGAATTTATAGTTTATCATACTATCACACCAGGCAGCATACTAGCAGGCAGAAAGCAACAGTTAGGTATCTACCAATCACCTCTATCCATAGGGAAGTTTCGAGATTTTCTATATTCATCATTTCTTCCATAGACGTTGATATAGAAACTTAGAACTGAACAACGTAACTTCGTAACTTCACGCCTGTAATCCCCGAAGAGGTAGGCAGAGGAATGCACAACATTCCCACGTTTCACCG
>DWEJ01003907.1:0-10081 GCA_018245835.1 Mysoria sejanus stolli | reverse complement strand
CGTTCGTTGCAGAAACAACATACTACATGTTTAAGCAGTATAGCATAAACTAATGAAAAGATATAATATAATTAAGAAAAGACTACTTGTCATCGTCCTCAGAAGGGACCGGCCATAGATCGTCGCGTGAGCCAAGTGCAGGTTGACGACTTCACACTTCACATAACATTATTGAAAACTGAAAATTCCTTGCAATATCCGCTTTCAAAGTCATAGCAGGCGATATATAGTCATTATCCAGGTAATGACTATTATTACGAAATGTTTATTCAATATTACCAAAGCGAATGTTAACTATAGGACCATTTCGTGAAAATTGGCATTAAGAACAGTAGTCGGCAACTGGCATGTCGCCAGCAGCGCTCTATATAAACCTTAAGGAAAATATAAAAGTGAGGTGTGTATTGGGGAACTTTCATAACGCTGTATCAGATTACCAACAATGCAAAGGATTACATCGTTTTTTTCTAAGTATTGGGAGTTATTGTTACTGTATGTTTACTATCCACATAAATAAATATACTTTTTCCTTTCCTTTCTTTTATCCACATAAATAAATATAAATTTTTATATGAAAATAATTTGGAAGATAAAATATTTCAGATTCAATATGATCTGCTACTGACCGTAGTGCTTCATGGGTTTGAGCAATTTATTTATTACGGAACTGGAGAAACGTGGGACAGTATTACGCTCCTCTGCTTATCTTCTTGGGGATTAGGGACGTGATGTTACATTATATTAATACATTTTTATCAGCTGAACACTAATAACTAAGCCTCAAATAATTTGTATAGTAAAATGTTAAAAGAAAAAGCACTAAAAATTTGGAACCTTTCTGCATGTACAATTTTAACTCAAATGCATGTTGTAAATTTTATATCCCACTGAGAAGAATACTGAAAACAAAGAGAGTCTCTTTCGAAGTGAAGCGTGTGGTTACTCCAAGCGTGTAGCTCGTAATCGCTTTGTGAGTTAGCGCCGCGCGGTACTGGGCCGAAAATTTATTGACTTGTGTACAAGTGACATTGTAAATTTAATGTAACTGTCGAATGTAATATAAAAATGGAGGATTTAACGTACTTGGATACAAACGTTATTACATCTATGTGCTTATTTTAATAGTAAAAAATACTGGTGTTGAAAAAGAGTGAGAGCTATAAGTTCAACTGTTTTAATATACAGTTTATCAGTATTATTATTTACACGATTTAAATACTAACATAGTATGTTTATAAAAACAGATTTACATAGAGCACTAGATATGTTCCAAGTTTCGTTGTGCATATGGCGATAAAAGATTAAACACTCTCTGTTGAAGGTGTTAGGATAACGGCTTCATCTACAGAAGTGAATATTTGATCCAATATTAGATGGCACTATTTCAAGCGCGGCCTGGTAATCGGGGTTTGACGTCCAATATACCCGAATAGGACTACAATAAAGGAATCGGCTGAAGGTTTAAGGGGTGGTAAATTGCGATTTCCCGATTGTTACACGATGATTGAAAGCTAGAGGGCGAAGGTCTTTGGCTTTGTTCAATTTATTGAGAATTATTTCTGTATCAATTTGGGGTGATGCGACCGAAAGGCTTTTTACATTTCTAGTAATTTGTGCGTATAACGATAATAATTCGGAGGGTCGAAATTTTATTGACGACGTTCCATTATTGTACCATTTTTTCTGCCTGCCTCTTCAGGGATTGCAAGCGTGAAGTTACACTATACTTTCTAGCTTGGTGCGTTAAGCATATAGAAACAGAGGCAATTTGTAAAACAACCAGATGCCACCGTTTCATAACTATCGTTAAACATTGTCGGAGAATTGAAAGATTGTTTAAAAACGTGCCCCAGACGCGTTGTGTTCTATTTCGTCTTAGGGCTTCGGCGTAGTTCCAGAACCCCATCAGTGTTGGACCTATCGGAAGAGACGCATCCTTTACTTTTTTGTAATAGGAAGTAAAACGACCCCAGGGCGGGTATGGACACAGAGTTCTTTTTGAAATTTATCAAGTTATAATATTTCAAGAAGCTGATTTGACTGTGTATAAGAAAGAACGCGAGCAATACTTTTCCAGACTAGAAAAAGCGGTTAAGTTTCAAAAACAAGTGTCAGTACTACTTAGAATGCAATAATCTCATTAAATAAATATTTAGCTGCTACAACATTTACGTATATAAATAATAAAAAAAGTTTAAATTGTCATCCAGAACACACAAGCGTTTTCCCCTCGCCGCCAACATCGCTCTCAAACGGGATAGCCGACAGGATACGAACCAGACTCCGCCCGCAAACAAATTGACCGCCGCAGACAAGGAAATATAAAATCCAACTAACATTTCGCAGACCTACAAAGGAAACACTGTAAAATGGCTTTTCGAGATATTCCACACTCAAAGCGCAAGCGCTGTGTAGGTACATGTCATATACTCAGCTATAAGTTGTATACGATAAAAATTTTAGTAAAAGAATCGTCAAAATAGCTTTGTAACAGTAATCGTGATATCAGAGTTTACATTTTGCGATAACAATCACGATACAAAGTCTTATAATTATTCAAATTAAAATTCCATTTATTTAAAATTGGGCCCTAAGAACACTTTATATACGTCAAATGAAACAAACTACCACCGCTTCGGAAAACGCATTACTATGGAGAAGAAGCGGGGAAAGAAACTCCATATTCCATATTGCTTTAGTAACATGTAAAGATTAAAGTTATGCCACTTTTTAAAAGGCAGTTGACATTGATTTCTGTCAGTGTCAACGTCAAATAAACTTATCGCTTGTCAATCTTTTGCATTAGTCACTTTTAGAATAGCAATTTAAATTTATAACCTTTTAAAAGTTTTATACAATATTTTTTCATAAACTCCATGCGAAAACTCTTAAAATAAAAGTACACTTACAAAATTTGTAATTTTATTTATAGAATATGTTTTCTCGAACCGGTAATGTAATGTGCCACAATAAAATATATCATATTATAAAACGAAATTCGAACGCTGAACAAACATTTAGCGATCATACTATTTCGTACACAAAAAACTATCTTCCTCTTTGAACTCGTTACTCTACACACTATATTGTTCAAACAAGTTCCCTGAAGTATGTACATACGTAGGACAATATAGAAAAATCTGTCTTTACTCTCGACTCCACAGATCATCGATAAAAGCTTCGTATTATGTATAATGGATTTGGTTGAAAATGTCTAACTTTTCTACCTATTGTTTAATATATAAAGTGTGTTTATTATACGAACATACAGGATGAACACAAACTTAATGAAATATGAATTCTAAACCAGGGCATGATAAGTTCGCTGAATATATACACACGTTTAGTAATAATAAATTCCCAAAAGTGATGTTAAAAAATACAATTAGCTTCATAAACACTGAAATAGATAAGTCGTAATAATAGATAGACTGAAAACGTTCCATATATCATTCAAGGAAAACTCTAATAAAATTAGTATACATACGACTCAAACATTGAACTACAAACTAGGATTACGAATTTCCCTAAACGAGTTTACAAAGTTAAAACCAAAGCGGGATTGCTTTAAACAGCAAATTGTTCGATTTAATGTTACACAGACAGTAGTTAAAAGTGGAGAGACAAGTTTTTAACGTAACACCGGAATAAATTGAACGTGACAGGGTAGAACACCTGTTGCTGTAACCCAGATCTAGATTTAGCTTAGAATTTCATGCTAGCTCCCTTTTGAGTAGCCTGTTTCGTTTGGCGTGGAAATTTTAGCTTTTTAACAGTTTACCCTATCTCGCCTGCTAAGTGAATTAAACCGGACTAAACGGTATTTAACCCAAATTTCACTTCATGCTCCTTTAAATATTAAAAAAGAGGCTATTGGAGAGGCTTATGTCCAGCAGTGGACAGGAATAGGCTGATGATGATAATGATGATGAAATAAACATTAAGTCTGTATTTATCCGATGGGATAGGAAGGTGAGTGTAGCGCTCGTGCACTCCCACGTTCCACCAATTACGTGATACATCTCATCACGGAATTGGGATGAGAATAAAGATATGTACAAACTAGTGATGAAAATTATGCATAATTAAATTAACAGCTTACGTTGTTATTACCGAGAATCAATAAGGCTTTTGCACTCCACGGGTCTACGCACGTTTTATATATATTCGCTGCGTAATAACAGTTCATGCGTAGATTTGAAAGGCGGAACATTTGGTGAGTCGAATACATTGACGTGACGTAGGCGGTACAGTTTTATGACAGCGTTGTATAGGACTTTACAATGTACAAAGGGACCAATGGACGTTGAATAACATGGCTTAATTAGTGGCTTACTTGTGAGGGAATATAAAGAATGACTTAGATATGTATATAGTTGTACGATATATAGCTATACGATATATACTATATGTATAGCTTTTTTCCAGGCACGGATACGTGATCCCGAGGTAGTCTCGAAGAGTCTACTTATGTTATGGTTACTATACTGATAAGCTAATAACACAGGGACACAGAAAAAAATATATTTGAGTTCAATATTTAATAATTGTGTTCAGGAATTGAATCCGAGACCCTGAGCACTAAGGTTTATTAACCACAGAGCCAGAGAGCCGGTTTATCATCGAATGTTACTCATTTACAGAACGTGTCATAACAGGCAATCCATTACAATGGCAATGCCACAAGTGTCATACAAATATTCCAGATTACGTCACGAACGGCACCCCTCGGGGCATACCGTACTTTTTCTGTACCAACTGTTCTATTTTTAGGGCTGCTTTCCATCGCATTTGACGCCGATAACAAGGATTGTACTTTTTATAATAAGAAGGATATAATATTTTTAAATAGAAAAATGTTGAAATGTTTATATGAATTAATATTAGATATTTGTCAGTTCCAATTATTGTTATGAAAATATTTTAACAAGAAATGTCTGTATGAACAATTTCGAATGGACATTGTAATTTTGTTTGCGTAAGAGAACTTTGCTGCTATCTGATAGTCATAACAAAGATAACGAGTAGAATCAGTCCAATTATTAAATGGAGCGGCTACAGCAATAAGCAAAATATAAAAGCAGCTAAGTACAGCTAGCTAGCGTGTCAAATCGGAAACTTGTAGGTTTGCCGTTCGCCACAGTGCAGCCCACGCTTAAGCTAATTTAGAACTTAATCACTCAGCCTACACGTGCCTAATCGTCTCTGTGAAATTACCTTCAAAGCCTTCGGAAGTTAAGTAACAGTTTAACTTCATGTCTTGAAAGCAATGTACAGTAAAGAGCAGTAAAAGATAAAAAGTAACAATAAAGATAAAAAAACAACTTTCAATGACTATTCAATGACTAAAATATGACCACAATTTATGATTTAATGTCAGCAAAATTGAACTTGTTTATTGCGTCATTTAGTTATATTACAACGTAACTCGCAAGCATCAGTATGACAATTTAGCTTAGTGTCGCTAAGCATTTTAAAAAAGTAAGGCGTGTGTTACATAAATGACTACTAAAACTTTGGTAGCATTGAATCGCGCAGCAATTGTTGTGTAAAACGTACCTGTTATAAGAGGATTTAGAAATACACAGGAAAGTTTATTTGCTTTCAGCTACTTGGAGTGGAATTTAAGAAAGTTTTGATTGTGTTTCATTATTTTCGAAACGGAGACCTCCCTTCCCCTTCAGAGAGTAAATACGAACGATTCGTAAGGATCGTAATGAATTTCGAGAACAATTCGAGTAAATTTAAATTTAGAATCATTGATTTAAATTACATAGGCGATTTGATTATCAATAAATTTAAATAACAATAAAATTTTGTTATAAAGGAATAGATATCTAAATAACGACACATATTATTTTAGCAATCTGTTTCTTGTGTTCTTGTAATGATCTCAAATACCAAAAAAGTTTCTCGAGGAAATACTAATTAGTTTCTTGTGAAAATGCTAAAAAGTACCTTGTGACAGTTCAATTTCGTTCCAGTTTAGTATACATTTAGGCAATTTTAAAAAAAATATTAAAAAAGAAATATTTCTTCCGCACGCGATCTGAAGAACGATTCTAAATGTAAACGTTAGTACGATAATATTAAAATCTCTTGAACACGCGCGTTAAAGTGTTTCGGGGCAAAGCAAACACTTGGCGGTGTCCAATCCATTTATGGAAAAGCAAATTCGAAAAACATTTTCATAAGGAAAATTCCAATACTTTACAGAAGCTTTAGAAATACAATATTGAAAACAAGTGAAAATAAACGAAACGTATTGTTTGATTTAGATAGGTTTCGAAAGATATTCTGTAAACATTGAGAATCACGAAAAATATTCCAAACTCTACAAATCAGAACACGCTTCGATTTGGGAGAATTTGTTATTATTATTTCAATATACAGAATTGAAAAAATTGGATGATTTCCTTTACATTTAATTACATACCTTGATTATAAAATCGTAATGTATGCCAAGGATTTTAGACAAAACTATTCACCGGGCAATTTTCAATTGACATTACTCAGGTTGGTACATTAAAACAAACAAAGCTGATTGATTCCCTGTATATCACGGATCATTTGATTGAAATATTAAAATAAATCATTGATTCGATTATTCGATCAATTGTTATTTTCACTTTAGAAAAAATATCTTTATAACTATTATATAAAAATATAACTAAAACTGATGTTGATAAAGTTGTGTGATATTTGTCTTAAACCTTCACGTCCTAGCAGGTTACGAAAGGCGATCATGACAATAAAAAAGTTAAGAAGCGCGTGTTTTCGCATTATTATTATGATGGGGATAACATTTTAAAAGATATCCAATGAAGCTGCAAAAGCTAATGGCGCAGAAACGGCCCAGATATATACCTATCTAACAGAAGACGTCATTCGCGGTTCCGTACCAACTTGGAAATTTATTGGAATTATTTGAAAACTTTCCAAATTAATATAAATTCTTGTTGCGCGAATTACGTGGACTGGAATAGCTTGTTCAGTATAAATTAATTGGAGTTTCGTTATCTATTTAATCTGATATAGGGGGTACTTAAGTATCTATTGTTATAAAAACATGTAAAGAATTTAAAACGTTACAAATAAACAGCTTCTTTTAAAGTGCCTCAATTATGACATTATTTACATGTTACAATTTAGTTATTAATGATCCCGAATAACTTTATATTGCGGCTTCATTATGTTGTTTTAATTAATAAATACAAAAAATTTATGACATTAACCGTTATGTTGAAACGAATGAAAAATAACTAGTACAATGCCAGAATGAAACGTGGTGAATTTTGATTAGAACCGTCCGTTTGTGGTAAACGGGGTTACATAAACTGGAAAACTGTAGGCATATGGATAACTGTTACTAAGCATATCATTACAATACTGGTGTTCATACACCACGACACACGAAACACGACAGAACATTACTGGACGTAGTATAGAAATATCTGGCTTTCGTTGTCTTCTGCGTTACAGAGAACACTGCCTTATAAGATGCTTCTTTAACTTTAACATTCATTTCTCTCTTGTTTTACCTAAGCTTGTTTCCACTGATTCTGCCGTCAGGATATGTTACCAGCGAATTAAATTCGAATCATACATAACGCACTGAAAACTTGAAATTTAAACTTCGAGATACGGTACACACTCACCCGTTGCTTCATAAACTTTAAAAAGTAATTAATGAACTTCGTAAACGCTCAGTCGACGTTCACGTCCAAATAACTTTGAGCCGTCACGTAAATGTGAAATGGCATATTTTTTGCTGTTCCTAAGATACGTAAGTAATTTATAGTTAATATTTCATTTGAGAAACTTGACATAATTCTTAACCGATATAAAAGGGCAAATGCTAGTTTATTATGAAAAAGTGTTGATGATAAATCTAGCGTAGTAAACCTTTTTAATAACATTTTATATATGTAGGTACATATTTTTTACATAAAAACATGTTTACACATAATGGCTGTCTGTCTTTTTAAAATTGCACTGATTTTTATTCCATTATTTACAGAAAACCTTATGAGGATCCCCTATAAAACGTGGGAGTTCACAATGATATAGATTTAGGCGTGTGAAGTCTATCACTATAACTGCACTTGGCCAATCTGGCAGACTACAAACTTAACCCATTACTGTCCAGCAGTGAAACGGTGGAAAAAGTTGATAATTATTTAATACATCTTATTTCTATCAATATTTTTGTGTTAGGAATACAATATCCATTTAGCAGCAGTAGCGTACCTTAAGGGAGCTGGCACACTGGCCGCTTCAGGAAGTCGGCGGCCCGAAGCACGATTTAAACTCCGGCCATGTTTTATCTACATCTGCTACGTGACGCTACGAGCGGTGGGCGCGCCAAAATTATTATAATTAACCTGTTTTGGAAAATGTCGGCCAAAATATATGTATATACAGGACGAACGAGTTTTTGATAAGCCGACTTATCTACGTGCGCTGTATATATTAACGGAGTTTTTTTATTTATGGAGGTAGAGATAAACATGTACAAATATTTCTATGTTCTTGTATGTTATGTAAAGTAATATTATATTTCGTTACCTGCCATTTGCTTATTTATTTTTGACTTCTGGACATGTTCTAGATTTTTCAGCGACTTAATAGACAGGTTATGTATGGAATTAATAAATATTTATTTTATTCAAGCAGTGACATCCCAGTGGTTTAAGATTAAGCCTCTCATTCGGGAGGCCCGGGTTCAAATCCTTGCACGCACCTCTTTACAAAAAATGTGTTTTGAAGTTAAATGTAACTTGCTTTAACGGTGAAGGAAAACATCGTGAGGAAACCTGCACACGCTTCACTAAAACAAAATGTTCTTGAAGGCGTGTGAAGTCTGCTAACCCGGACTTGGCCGTGTGGCTGACTAGGAGCTTAACCTGTAATTGTGAGAGGTGACCCGTGTTCCGACGGTGGAAACATGAAAGGGCCGAATAAATAATCATTGTTTTTTTGACTTGGATGACTCTCCTGATTGTATTAGTCAGCGCTAAGACACGTTTTCTACGACGTTAATGATTCAAATCCAAGCCCCATTCCAATCTATTGTAATTATTGTACACTAATGTTCCGTGTACTGTAATGTAATATTGTATTGCAGTACAGTACATGTTGTGTTTGACATTATGTAATTATAATTGTAAATCTACACAATATTGAGACAGTCTCACACGTACACACGATTCACTTATTATCAGTAATTTCTGCAACTTCATTGCGATACATACGACACCAACATTAGGTATTACAAGAAACATTTGTCGATTTCATAATGAATTTGTTGAATATTATATCAACAAATTTAAAAGCATTTTCGAATTTAATTGTAACACAAATGAAATTCGAAAATTTACTATCGTAGGTATTTTAAATAGCTTGCGCACTATCCGGCACGATAACGTTGTCGAAATTATACACGATGACCAATATTATTACTGGCAGTTGCAGATACCCTTGATATTGTTCGGGTTTCGCTAATATTGCGCCCTGTAGAATGTAGTCTTGTTTAAAATAAGTGCGAAATAAAAAATGAATACACACACAGTTTTACCATGAAACGTTAATGACTGACACGTTTATGGTTAAGTGTTATACTGCCTATATCATATGGATAGGCCAGATACTGGCTGATGGGAGAGTCTGAAACGGACGTTCATGTCTGAAGAGTGTTGAATGTTGAAGAAAAAGAAAGAAACATGGATAAATGTAGTAGAAGATTTCACACCCTATGCCCTTTACCTGCCCCGTAAGCGACTTGGCGTGAAGATATGTACGTTCTGGCTGAGTCATGTATCTTTTTAGGGATAGCTCGACTAGAAACGAACTTATCGGAGATCCTTTTTCATGAGCTTCCGCCAGTTACTACGAGATCGCGGCAGAAATTGAATTCTCCCGTGATGTATACTTTGTAGAGGTAGAGGTTATAAGGAATCATGTAATTATATGTATACCACATAGTCTTGCTTTAATGTATATTTCTAACGATCTATTCAACATGTTCTCAATAAAGTCAACGTAAAGATTTATTTATAGATCACGGAAAGTGTACATGTTA
>DWEJ01003906.1:0-10082 GCA_018245835.1 Mysoria sejanus stolli | reverse complement strand
ATAGGCTCACCAGCTATTCCATAGTGGGACGTAAACGTAACTGGTGAAACGTGGGAGTGTTCTGCATTCCTGTGCTTACCTCTTCGGAGATTACAGGCGTGAAGTTACGTTTTACGTTATAACTTTTTCCTTGCTAATTAACAGCATTAGACTTATTTCTTGAAGTTTGCTCCAGGTTTCAAGTAGTCCTGTAAAAGAACGGTGCCCAGCCAGTGTGCTGTGTTGAATTGAAGTTAATTTCTAAATATCATATAAATATATTCGCCTTTGATTTTTAAGCGACTTGTTTAAAACAATTCATTTCAAATATTTTCTCAGATCTTAAGTCATTATTGTGCTTATTTCCTCCTTCTAAATCTTTATCTAATTTCATAAATAACTAAAAAAAAATACATGTAACTCCAAACAAGAATATAACTGTAACTAGTACTAATCAGAATTGTCAAAGTACCTTCATTTCTGAGCATATTTTTCAGTTGTCACTAAATCTATGAGAGTGTAACGTCTCGTTTCCCAAAAATAAACTAACGATATTTTAATTGACATTGTACCAAATAATGCTAAACAGACAGTTAACCGTACATATTTGCACATCACTCGCACTCGCTGATGTTTCGTCAGCACATCCGTCGATAGCAATCAAAGATGAAATTTCGGCACCAGTTCCATTTTCCAATTTCGTCACCAGTTTGTCTAGAACGAATGCCGTCAATTCCAAATCCAATTTGCATGTGATCGGACCGAATTGATTCTGATATTGATCGGTTTTTAATTCTTAAGTCACTCACAAAAATTCAAAATGTTTGGAAACACCATCGCTTTGGCCCATGAATCCCGATATTGGTTTCTACGTAGTCTTAACTCAATTTTCTAAATGAGTATGGTAAAGCATTTTTAAAAGCCTTTAAAAAAATACAAAAGTATTACAAAACAAGAGAGTGAGAAAAATTTTAATATTTATTCCTAATATAAGGATCATCTTGTAAGGGGTGTGGAAAATAATTGTAACAATAATCCTTTTTACAAAGGAGTATTACAGCTACCATAAAGGTAATGGCGATTATTGATATACGAAAATAATTCTTTATATCGTTAAGGATTGTTTGTATGATAAATGTATGTATGATAAATGTGAGTCGAATAATCTGGTTGAGCAATTTGTCTAACATTCAAATCATTCTTGGTTTCTTGCGATGTCTTAAAATGGTTGGTATTCTAAGAACATATTCGTAAATCTATAGGGAAATTAACTTACAAATTATTCTACTTAAGGTATTACATAAAGTAAATCCATCAAAAGTAATTTTGGACGGAGCGCTAATCTAATACCCACTTACAGAATAGTATCAAATGAAACCTAGACAATTATTTAATGATGAAGTACAAATTATATTGAATAGGGAACATACCTTTTCAAGTTATTCATATTCACATAATAGAATAACAAAATTATAATGGATACAATTAATAATCTTAAAGAATAATGATTCTTTCCATATTATTATTCCGATTCCGATTTCCATATTATTCTGATATTATTATAGAGCGGATCAGGCACATGTCGATAAAACTGAATATTTAATTGGGAATACCTAAAAATGTATTAAAAACCAGATTGAAGACTCGATCGGTTAAATGACACAGCAAAAGTTATTCAGGTCGCAGATAAAAATAACTTATACATTTTTCTAATCAAGATTCTTTTAGCGTTATGTTTTAATAAGCTCTCAATACATTAACGATGTAAGTATATTAGCTTTGGATTACAATAAAAAGCACTTACAAAACAAACTCACTTATTCGTACTTCTTGTTAGTTATTTATTCAATATCTGTTCTTAGTTGTATTAGTAACTATGGAGAAAATATTGCCATTTTTCATAAAGTACATAAAATTTCTCATATAATAACTCATCTGAAATGATCCTAATCATATTTAATGTCCTGTTATTAGTTCTTAGCACTCACTGAGGAACATAGATTTTGTCTGTATGTTCAGTTTGTGTTTCAGTAATAACTCATTTAAGGAACTATTCTAACTGGATCCCTTTTCGCTTTTTCATCATACCCTTCACCTTTACGATGATGATGATGATGTGATGATCAATTTTGCCGCGTATCAGTAAATTGTGGAGTAAGTATTCTTCTATAGTATTTCCAGACTTGAGAGAGCTGTCTCGGGTTATTTTGAGAAATGTCGAGAAATAATTATGCTTTTAAGTATTTGTATGTCCATACGTGGATATGAACACTCACCAAAACGCGATGTATCTATCTGTTTGGCAGGTCAAATCTTTGTATAAAAATATCAAATATCGCTAGCCTGTTGCTCCCACGATACCCAAACAGATTCTATACCAGTTATTTGCTTCCATAACGAATGCCATAACAATTTAACCCAATAAACTAGTTTCGGTGTTAAGTTAATGATATACACGGATTCGTAGGAAAAGTTACTTATTTAAACAAGTTTCGAGACGTCCCTCTAGCGAAATGTCAAAGGTCATTTTATATAAGCAAAGAGTAATTTATCAGATGTCAGCTGTATCGCTCAGATGTATACCTAACACGAATATTTTGGCGTTTCGAACTGATTAATGATTATGATTTCAAACAATTCTCATAAAATATATGTTACTTACATAATTAGGTATTCTTTTAACTACTATAATTACGTAAGATTAATTACGTAATGGATTTGCGTAAAATAACTGATGCGTAATAATGCGTCATGTAACGCGTAAAAATGTTGGCAAACAGTCGTTGACCTTACGAAATTCAGCTTCGTTGGTGTTGTTTCTGTGTGAAATTGAGAACCGAATTTACTTATAATCTTCTATTACATTTGATGTATTGTTACAAATTATAATTTTATGTCTATTATTCCGACAGAATATTTTCTTACGACTGATCGTGGACTGCGCAAGTTATTTTGGAATAATTGCCATGTGTGTAATACTGATAGCAAGTTGATAGTAGATATTGTAACCAGATGAACTTCACGAAAGGTCAATGTAAGGATAGCAGCTGATTGAAAAATATATTTTTGATCATCATCGAGATCGTGTCGCACCATTCAATATTTAACGGCGTCCTTCTCTTATAATAAACCTGCCTGGGATATGGATGCCGGTTTGATACTCTCCTGGCTTCTTCCCAGCATCGATGGTTAATGGCTTAATTAATGGATAATGTAAATATATGGCAGGTTTTATATTAAACCATTATTAAAAATGTACACTCTGCATACTTTGCGAATTGTAGAAAAGAGAAAAAGTTGAGTGATATTTATTCAGAGATATCGTTAATGGCCTCTTGGATTCCAGTTACCATTGCACCGGTGTCAGTGAGCCGTGTGTGAGGGTGCATCGTTATTTCCACATTTGAGGTGTTTAAGTTTATAACACGAAAAAAAATGATTTTGTTGGAGTACGACGTGATATCATTTACTAAACGTGAGCCTGTGAGTATGCTCTATATTGCCCTGAAAAGAAAACAATGACCTCGTAATGGCAAATAGGAAATGATACCCATTGATATAAAATTGCTAGTGTTATTTGGATGACAAGAATGTTATAGAAATAATTGGTTTTTTATTGAAACTGGTGTTTATATTGAAACAATAAAATATTTAACTCCATCATATCGACCCTTTATCGTTGTTTTTCGGTGTTTCAAATCTTTTGAATATCTCAAGGGTATCATGGTGTATGTATAAACAAGTATATCTATTTGAAAAGTTATTCGTACTTATCGGTAGAGACATTTTTAATGACATGTATTGTTTTGTAGAATCGCATAACTTTGTCACATAATTTGACCGTTTCCTTTGTTCCATTACTAGATTCGTCATAAATAATTAACTATGAACAGTCGCTCTGTTCGGTTTTAAAGTACCTAATACATTGAAATCCTATGTAGATACAATAAGTTTCACAATTTTCTAAATGCATCGGTTCAAAGTAGTAAATATTAGAACGCACCTGTAAACGAAACTGACATACATGTAACGTAATGTAAAATCACTCCTGTAATCCCGAAAGAGGTAGGCAAAGTATTGTAATACACACCCAAGTTTCACCAGTTACGTTTATAAAATGACATATCTTCTTAATTTAGTCATATAAATAGAAAAAGGTTAGTTTAAGATCAATATAATTTGCATCAGTTATACCTATGAAATATTTATTAAACGTGTTCGATGAATTAATTAAAGTTTATCGACGTTTATAGAAGTAAATTTAGTAAATAAAGTAGGCTAGAAATAAATTTTTAGGCCTATCGCGGGAGTTCCTTGTAAACGAATCATATATTTTAAAATAATACTCTAAAATTATCATATTTCTGATTACAAATACTAGTTTATCACAATATCGTTTAATCATTTCATCATGGTGATATTATAATGTTAAAGGACTCGAAATGGTCACTAAACTTTGAATCATGTTTTTTCTATTATTTATATATACACATTATTTATTTATTTATTTTATAAGTTCACTAAACGAGACATTACAATATCAAATAACGAACATAAATAACTCTAAATTAATCATACTTATGCGTAGTGTCCTTCTAGAAGTGAACACTTCATGCAATAAAAATTAACTTATTTACACTTTTTAATAAACTATACAAATGATATATTAAAAAATATATATACCTATGATAATTAAATAATGTTAAATAAAATAATAACATTAGTTGGAATTGTACCATAATTTGATAGAGATTTACTACCGTTTTAATATTTGTTTTTTTAATCATGAAACTAAGCAGCGCTAATTGACAAATATTTTTTTTATTTTCATCAAATTCTAAATAAAAAAGGCATAAGAAAAGCATCTCAATATCTTAAAACAAAACCACAAATAAAAATCGAAAACATAAAACAGAGTTTGCACGAGAGAAGGTAGAATATCAAGTTACGGCTGAAACTTCAAAACGGTCCGTAGGGAACCCTTGCTCTCGTACACGGTGTGATGGAATGAAAAAACTTTCTAATGGTTAAGAGAAATAAGAGGGTTAGAAGCGAGTGTAACTTGAGACAGATCTTCAAGTGTTTCTATGTAAATAAGTTTGGCCTGGTAGCAATGAATTTAGTAGCAAACTATGCGGAAAAACTATTTAACAAACGGCTACTACATATATTGAACAATATGTTATTATTACTCTGTTGGAGAAATAATAACAGAAAGATATTAGTAGTATCTTTGAGAATATCCATAATATTTTTCTACACTGGGGCAGTATTTGAATCATTATCTTTACATCTTGGACGTGATTATATATTAGGTAACATATAGAACCATTCACACCGGTCAATACATTTGAAAGTACTCTAAAATCTGCATAGGAACGCATTTTATAGTAACACAGATACGTCTACAAACTGCAAACTATCAGCAGAATAAACCACAGCTGATGAGGTTTTGGGCGAGCACTACTGGCATTGTCTAGTATTGCTGAAACCGCAGTAGATATAAACGAATTATAGTGCTAACAGTACTGAGACAAATACATCCAAAGATATAAACAGAAGTATGGCTTCAATATAGATTTTTGATTTTAGAATGTTCTCCTGTTATGTAAGTAATATGTTTAACTGTATCACCTTGTCAGTTCCTGATTGAATTATTTCATTATTCAAGAGCAGTACAGGAGCAAACAAGATGCCTTCAGTTAATTATATTTTCTAAGGCAATTTGTGACCAATTTCAGGTAAAAAACCGCAATGACCTCTGCCCGATTGCTACTTCCCCAACGAAAATAACTTACTACACGCATACTCAAAGGTCACTATAATACGTGACCTCTTTCTATGTCCTTACGCAAGTCGGCGTATCCATAGCAACCACAGCCCTGAATAAAAGCAATTATATAGAGGCACGAAAATCTTATAAGGAGACTATAATAAAATTAACAAAACGTACGCTCATATGATATAATTGTCATGAAAAAATATAGGAAACTATTATTATCAATTTCTGTGTCTTGTATTAGTTTCGTAAGTTTATATCAAGACACTTTACCTGACAAAGTAATTCCTTGTAAGCATTCGTGCAATTCGTAATACTAGGAGGCTTACAATCTGTTACGAAGATACTATTTATTTAAGACAAAAACTTTGTCAGAGATTGCACGTTATCTACATAATATTTAATACATCTTTTAGGGCACTTAAAGGTTTCGATGATTATAAAGATGAATGGAAAAAGAGGAAGATGAAAGACACTCAGTTATCCAGACGGATCTATAATATGTAAAGATATGTGCTAGGTGGCAAACTATATTTTTGTTTCATGGCTCGAGACATGACAGTAATGAACAAGTAGTCCAAGCTTAAAAGTAACTGTTTACAAACTGCCTGCTTACCTAACGTACATGAAAAAGCGAAAAATGGATATGTAAAATAACTTTCAAAAATCATTTATCATTGCTTATTCACTATCGTTAACTTATTAAAAGAAGAACAGACAGTACTGAATTCAGATATCACATATTACGCTGTTTCTAAAGAGCTTGAGACAGACAGAGTAATCAGCTTCTTTCAAGTAAGCAGTATCTTACAGATAGGTACCAACTACTCGAGAAACTAATCACAATCTATCTAGACCAAGCAATTTCTCCTGAGAGTTCAGAAGAAATTTTTCGCTCTAAATATCACTATCGTATAGTTCTTATCCATTTTATCTAGGAAATAAATGAGATTGCTTTAGATATGTTTGTAATATATGTGAACCGTTACATCATGCTAGTAATCCCGGAATAGTTACATAGAGGAATGCTATACACTCCCACGTTTCAACGGTTACGTTTACTTCCCACTACTGACTAGAGGATGAGATTCGGGAGGGATTACACAATTGGAGACCCAAAACATAAGAAACTAGTCCATTCCAGATGGTCAATAACCAACTGAATGTAAATAAATAAATGAAAGCCGGGAGTTGCAGGAATCACGGAAGGCCCAAGTCACGGAAGGAAGAATAATGATAGGTAAACAACATATGTTAAAGTTACATCATAAAAAAATCAATACCATTTCACATTTCGACTTCGACGGCAACATTCACAATGTCATGGGTGCCATGGAAACATAGACAAAGACAAATATACGAATGTTAAAAAGAATGTATGCTGAATTTGGACGAACAGTAAACCAGCCCCCTGTAAGTTATTCGTGACAAGTGACGAAATAAATGCCAGTCACATCAGCCAATGCAACAATTTGTTTGAAAAACGAACATCCTCTTATATATAGAAACATGGGAAATTAAAATTACATTTCCATCAATTCCCAGGCTATAGTTGTCACTGAAAACACGACGTAAACTTCATTCAATGCATCATTTACATATAAAAAGAATATTAATGACATTGAAATATCGGTATTGCGTCATTAACCGCGTTATGAACGGCGCCGAAACAATGAATGGGATACCGTTAAACGACACCATAGTTCTATTTTGTGATTTATTCTTTCTGTTTCTCTAATTATCATATAAATTTTAATTTAGAATGAACGATAAATTGTTTTCGATGTGATTTTTAATATCATTATGTGATGAATTTATATTAATAAACATATAATAATATTTATTGGTAATAGCAGTTACGATTAGTGTGCAAATAATATATTGTTTATTTAATTATTATTCAACTGATGTTATGTTGTTATCTCTATGATACGAGTATATGTAGGTACATAAACTTGACGAGTGTCATTTTTTGTGAGGTAATTATTCATTCCCCGGTTTTGAACACCCCTTAGGTTAGGTAGAAAAAGTCTAAAGATAAAATGCCTGCAAGACATTAAAAATGTGAAATATTGTAATAGGTACTTAGAACGATGATGTCCACCCTGTTGGTACGCGATCAGAACCGTCTATGAACATTTGCAAGCCTCGAGGAAAGGCCAATGCGTTGTCTTCTGTAGAGCAAATCTTCTTTATTTTTTTTATATAAAGATATTAGAATAATTTATCTAAGAACATTTATGTTGGTGTGCAACTATTTGTTCTGTTTGGATATCAACCTAGCACTCTGGCTACCCTAACTCTGGCTTAGTACTCAGCCACAAAACGCTAAACCGATGAACTAATACCATTACCTCCATAACTGGCATCTTTTCTCGTTGTTCTTCTGCATTGCTTTTCCCGTGATACGGAGAATTAGATGATCTTGTCAATATTTTCTGGTAGTTAGTTGTCAGTTATCTTATAACAAGTTCGTTATTTGTAAACTGCTTTTGGTTGCGATTCAAGCTAATCACGACTTTAGTATAAAGTAATAAAGCATTATATTGGTACGTAAAACTCTTGATCATCTCGGTAAGAATAATCATAAATAAAAGATAAATGGTGTTCCGATTAGATTACATATAGAACGCTTATTTATTGAGTTCAGTATCTAATTGTGTTTTATTTGTCCGATTATGGAGAACATAACGATTCCTGTAGAAAAAAGTTTGAAAGCATTTCGTTATAATTTAACGTTATCGCCCACGTGGGAACGGTCAGTATTAACGGTTAGGGTTCCGTCAAAATACAAATAAAATTTTCAACGCAACTTCGTGTGTTTGCTGTTAAAAAGACCGTTTCAATGGGTAAAACTAATCAATGTAATAAATAAACAACACAAATGTAACACACTTAAATTTTAAATGATTTACTTACACATAAATTTACTTACACACATAAATTTACTTACACATAAATTTTAAATGATTTCCCACTGATTAGAATACAGGCAAAGAAAATATAGGCAAATAAACAAATACATATTTTTCATTGAAATCTTACAGAACCCACCACGAAGTACGTTTACTCTTGGCAGAGTAAAATAACGTGAGTGCTTTTAATTCCAAAACGCTAGGTCGATTCACGCGTTATCTGGAGCTTTTCACGTTTTATTGGCCTTAAGATTAATTGTATGAAGATGTTCAATGCACATACATTTCAATAAAGTATATTAATCAATCAAATCGTTTTTGTGTATTATAAAAGTAGTATGTGGAGTAAATATCGGTGTGTTCGTTTGTTCCAAATGTTTACTTCAACGTTGTAACATCATATTTAATGTCACAATATACCTAAAAT
The DNA here is from genome assembly GCA_018245835.1 of Mysoria sejanus stolli. NCBI lineage: Eukaryota > Metazoa > Arthropoda > Insecta > Lepidoptera > Hesperiidae > Mysarbia > Mysarbia sejanus. Next base: position 982 of record DWEJ01003906.1, on the reverse strand, counting down.
ACTTGTAAAGATTGAGACGCTTGACAGAACATTCACACACAGTATCAGTGCGTTAAAATAACTTTGCGTTATTAATAACTTTGTTGTTTACATCTTTACTAAAAGCACTCTCGTGCACGAATTCATCCAATAACAGTCTTAACCACTTGGAGATACCAACACGGTTGCCGACAACGCATCGACTCCTCGGATATTGCAAGATTTCATAGACATCGATGACCGCTTACCATCATTTGGTTTGCGTGTTTTCCAGGCGAAATATAAAAAAAAGAATAATTTAAAACACCAGATGATTCCGTTTCCTTAGCCTTATGCTGGTAGGCGCTGGCGCTCATTTCCATTCAAAGATCGGGAGGTTAAACGAAGCGTTTAGGTGCCGTCCTATCGCTTCATGGATTGGGGCCCCGAGAACGAGGACGCCGATAAGCGAATAGGTTCACTTATCTATCCAAAGAACGTTGACGTAAAACCGAATGTTTGATTTGTTCTCTGTTGAAAATATCTCCAATATATGAGACAGGAATGCTATTACAATAGCAATGTAGCGATTGAAATCGTAATTCTATATATTCTGTATAGAATATTATGTATATTGCGCATTCTACCGTATATTCACATATATACTCTGTGTAAAATATATTCAATAGGTATATAAACGTTCTTTACCCTTTCTATGTTATACGACGGTGCTTAGTTATGCTGGCCTTGAGTGTACTTATTTTCGCTGTGACAACCCACATAATAACCAGTGACACTCAGCTTTACCTAGCTGTAGAACTTGTATATGGTATCCGACATCTCCAGGTTTATACGAAACTCTACCATCTCATCATAATTTGTTTGTAACTGTTAATGAGTGATTATTTTCCTAAAGTGACATACGAGGACGCCAATTTCTATATACATATAATCTTATTACTTTATATAAGCAAATTATTGAATAAAAATACGTCTTAATAAACAATAATATTTATCAAAAATG
>DWEJ01003905.1:0-10082 GCA_018245835.1 Mysoria sejanus stolli | reverse complement strand
CGGGCCCATCGTTTCCATAGCTAACGCAGTAAATATGTAATCTTCCATCAGATGACTATATTTACGACGCTTGCGACATTGGGCGCAGTCAGCGGCGGCTCCAGCATATGTGGCAGTATTGCCGACGTGCGATGGAGCCACCTATATAAATAATTCTTAAGAAGGTTTTATATAAACAACGAGGGCATACGAGTCGTGGTTTAAAGTTAATAAAACATTTTTCCTACCAACTTAACTTTCATTTCATGCGAAATCCTAAGTTATTAAAAATAGATTAATGAACCATTAACAAGTATACTGACCATCATGCAAGCGAGGGTGATCCCCAAGAAGTAGCCGGCGAGCACGTCACTCCAGTGGTGTTTGTAGTCAGACACCCTGGAGAGTGCCGTGAACCAGCTAAGCATGATAGCGGCGAATTGCAGCGAGTGGCGTAGTACCCGAGTTCCACGCCATATCATCCTCCTCTCTAGGTACAGCTGGAAATGATAACATGCAAACGTTTTTTTTAAAACTTCAAGACTCATAGACATGGGATTGTCGTGTTTATTTTGACAGTTTACTTACGCAGCAAACATCAATACTGTTAGAAGCCGGGATTCGAGGAAATAAAATATGACCATTAACATTTGCTGAAATACAATTTATTAATAATTACTTCGCAAAAGTTATACTTTATTTGCTCTAATACTTGTATTGCGTATGTTAATTCGTTTCGCAAACACGAATTGAACTAACAGCCAAACACATTTTTATTTTATAGGTCGATGCACGTTCTGGTTTACTTTTCCAGAAACGCCGTACTCTAGATTATTCATTTAGCTGTAGTTCAGCTACTCAACATCAGAGGGCACCATCTCTTAAATTATGGAAAGAACTAGAGGTTAATTCCGTTTTTTTTATTTACATGTACATGGCTCCAAGTTTCTAGCCACGACTAGAGTTCTGTTCTACTTTGTTCGATTGCGCAACAATAGCAATACAATCCTAAGATTCAGTGTTGGTGGTGTCGGGAACTATTTAGTACAACTGAAAATGCATCGATGTACCGTGCAGATGATTTAGGAAGGTCAATGAAATCAATATTGGAGTGAGTAGGTACACATTTGTTAAGTGTTAATTTCACTTAGACCTGGATCTGAGTTAAAGTCACTAATGTTAGGGTATATTATCGCGCGCTCGACCGTAAATTTTCATATGATAATTGTTCTACGAAATTAATTGAACTTTTGGAGATTCTTTTCAAAGAAACACAAAGAGATCTCTAATCTATTGCGATAACTTACAGCCAAATACAGCATAGTGAAGGCGGACCAAGCAGAGTGGCCGCTCAAGAAAGACATGTGCATGTCGTCAAATTTCGCCTGGTTGTCTGCTGTGTGGCCCAAGCAGGTGTACTGGTTGGCCTGGATGTATTTGTGCTGCCATTCCGCCGCTGAGCAGTCCACTGATGGCTGGCATAGCTGGAAAATTAAGTTTCTTTTCAATTTCTATAATGAAAAATAAAAATGTTTTTCTTTATTACGGCTACGTTGTACCAAAGTTAGCTGAGTCTTTGATATTCAAGCGTTGTAACTCTTTGTTTATAACTAACGACAAATCATTCAATTTTAATTCATACCTATGAATATAAATCATATGAACTTAAAAATGCTGTTTATGCAAAAAAGGCCAAGAAGAGTTCTTATATTTCTCAGAATGTGAATCCGTGTTATTTTTATGTAGTCTGATATCATAATCATATATAAATAATTCCGCAATAAAACTAAAAATATAATTAATTATCGCGCGGCTCGACAATGTTGCGACCTCTGATAACACGTCACTTATCAGTTACGCTCTTTTGCGTGGGGTCTGGTCCCCTGGGAACCCGGGAGCCCTGCCTTACTCTGCGGATCATGAAAATATTCAGTAAATTTATTCTTTTCAATAGTTCCTTGCTAGCTATATGCAAATATTTCTATGTTTTTGTATAATAAGTATGCCCTAATACGAGTATGATCATTTATGAATTTCCCGCATAGCATTTTGTATCAGAGTAAGTAAAAAGGGTTAAAAAAGAACATTTTTCATTATAAGGTTTTATGTAAACGCTTACATATTTTCCTAATTAGATAGGCGTGTTAAGTATAATGAAATCACCAATCAAAGTAGACCAATCAAACTTTCGACCAATCAAACTAACAATAAAAATTGTTTAACTGCGTCTTTCTACAGACTAAAATTACTTTAGTAAATCTCTCGTAGCCATATGAAAATATAGAAAATATAGATATACTTAAGGTACGAAGAACTGTTATCTGTTGAAAAAACTGGGTAAATCTTCGTAAAAAGTAATCATTTCGAAGTAAACATGTGAAGCTCATGTGGTGTACTTTTTTAAAGACGGCATTTATTCGATGATTAGACTTACGAGACTCCACCAATCAGGCAGGAGTAGAAATTAGGATGTCAAAAATAAACAAATTTGTACTTACATCAAAGAAATGCGGCCTTGGTCTGCCAATGACTTTCTTGGCGACGTTGGTAGTCAGTTCAAGGAAGCAAGTGCCCAGGCCGAAGGAGACCAGGGCACAATAGAAACTCCTGAGCCACAGTGGTATTTTGAAGAAGCCGCATGGGATGCTGTCCTGTTCTTTACGGAGTAGCACCCATTCACATATGAGGAACTGTAAAGAAAGAGATGTTGATTATTAGCTACATTTTACATTTTTATTCCTATGTTCAAATGCCCTGAGTGTACTCATCATCATTGTCATCATCAGCCAATTTCTGTCCTCTCTAATAGCACGCCACGGAGATTGATGTTCAGCTTTTCGTAAACAACCGCTGCCAGCCACCTTGCATACATTGTCACTCTGCCTAGCCGGAGGGCGTCCTATGGGACCTTTCAAATATTACGTAACGCAACTTTTGAAGATTCTTGACTCTCACCATGTAACGCAGAGTAACATACCATGTAACGCAGAGTAACATTTTTCTGTAGGTAACACCCAAATGATCATTTTATCTAAAACTCACAAATAAATTGAGAAAAGTACCAGTTAATCATTAAACTACCTTTGTTTGCGAAAATAATAAATGAACAAAAGATTTCTGAATCGCAATAAAACGCATTGTATCGTTTTACAAGACCTTCACTCCTCTCCAAATTGCATTACGTAATACTTGAACGCTCCCTATGCTGCGTTTGTCAAGAATACTAGTAATAAAATTAATACTAATAATACTATTAATAATAATTTTAGTGTATCTAATAAGTAATAACAATAGCAGATAGCTTTTACATATGTTTGTACACAAATATTATTTATAAGACTTACAGAATAAATAGGTAGTCCGAGACCAATGATTCTAAGCATGGGCGTCGTGACCGTGTCGTCTCGGTACGGGAACATGAGACTCTCATCTCCACAAAAGAAACCTCGCTTGAACTGCAGCCATGCGCTGTCTGTCACGTAGATTAGAGCCACCACTGAAATAAATAAATATAGACATTAGACAGGAAGTAGAGTCGCGACTTTTTTTGAGAATTAACACAATTTACGAATGACACGGAAATGTTCACACTGTGTATTCATGATTCTTGCAGATTGTTAATAGTGATGAAATTGGAGAGCTGCAATCATATAAATCACAGAACTGGAAAGTTGATAATGCATCTTAACTGCCTAAAGGCCCACGTGGCGTTGAAACGTAGGTAGGACTTATTTTTAAGGATAGTAGTCAAAGAAATGAAAATTTCCAAAAAAAAATTTTAAGGCTTGATACTTTTTCTAATTTACATAAAAGCGAAGTGAATTACGTATTTGCTCTATATAAAAAAATAACGGGCACAGATAAAAATATTTCTCATAAGTAAGTATTGAACTGCCTCGAAATATTTGTATCAAAGCATTTACCAACTGGAATACTTTTTTAACTAAATAACATAGGATCTTCATATGTATATAGAATCTCACTAAAACTATAATATATTTTACTAGAACAGATATAATAACACATACCTAAATATTTATGTAACTACATCGCGATGTAGGTAGGTGTTATGATAAGAAAGATCCGGTCTATAGTTAAAAAGATACGTGCGTTATATTTGCGTATTTATTTATTACATATACATATATAATAATATACAGATGACAAAAATTAATAACATTAAAATACGTAACATCACGCCTTTTACCCCCCAAGAGGTAGACAGAAGAGTGCAGTACGCTCTCACATTGGACCGGTTACGTTTGCGTCGCATTATCAAATAGGAGTTCAGTCTGGTTGACCGGGCACAAATCCAGACTCCGAACCACAACTAGAAAATCTAAATTAGAAAATCCAATAGTGGATTACCCGGGATTTGAACCCGGATCCTCTCGATTGGCAGTCGCACAACCAACATGACCACTGAGGCAGTCGAATAAATAACATGAAATGTAAAATTACATAATATACTAAGAAATATATCTTTATTTCTAATGCATGGTCATAGTTGAGCGCAATAAAGTGTATTTTGTTTACAATGCGACCTATTAGGTCTCGACGAGAGAAGTTTCCTGTTTATTATTGGTCTAATCATGTGCGAGTACCAATGCCAGCTCTCACGACAATAAATCTTAAACAACACTAACTGTCCCTCATTGTTTTGCTCGTGTTCACTATTCAATTAAATGAATTTCATTTATTTTCGTAAATTTGTTCTTCAGTGTTAAAATTTCTCATCATGATTGAAATCTCGAGAGAATTACTGGTTTGGTAAGTCGTTTTCCAGAATAAGAAAGTGTGGTAAGGTGTTTTTATGGTATATGATAAAAGCTTTAAATATATTTCAATATATCAACTTGCAACTTTATTCAAGTAAGATAAGTAAAACTGTAGAGCTATCCTGAGTACGATTTCTTGATTTTATTTTCACGGATTGTTGATTCATATTAAAACTTAAAACTGTTAAAGTTTACGTACTTAAAAAATTAAACAACTACATTGAAGTCAAGGATAATCCGAAAGAATTATTCTCGACTCGAGTCGAGTTCAATTACAACAAAAATATCATCATCAACCTATCTCAGTCCACAGCTGGACATAAACCTCCCCTAAAGAGCGCTCTCGGCTTAAGAAAAAAGATATTAAAGATATTAAAGTATAATTTTACTTTGTCGAAATTTAACAAAGTAATCGAGTTATAATTACGTCTTGATCAGCAAAAAAAATCCAAATTATTATTAATCCTTATGAAATCAATATCCCAAATTTAATGAATATCACAAATTTACTGATCATTCCAAACGTAATAAATTGTTTTTTTACATATGACATTTATTGTTAAATTATTATAAAACAGTTACAACCGTTACAAAAATTATTATAAAACAGAGTACATTCATCACTGTAAATAAAATCATCAATAAATGTAACATCCCATAATTTAAAAATAAAAAAAAATAACGCGGCTTAAAAAAAGAAATACAACAATAAAAAACAACTTACAAGCACATATGATAACGGAGTCAATGACGAGTTTCCGCAGTATGAACACGGAAGCTTCTTTCGACATGGCGAGTTTGGGCCTGACTCCGTCCAACACTTGTGAGGGCTAGTGCGAGTCTTGTGGCGCCGCTACGATCTATCGGCGAGGACGCGCGCGCCGCCTTAAGTATGGACTACCGGCCTGATTGATACGATAACGTGATTGTGTGTAGAGAAAATCGCGTGTTATCTTCTTAAGGATGATACTTTCATATATTATATATACACTCTATTTAATTAACGGAAAATCACACCGATATTCTTGTTTAAATGATTTAAGAGTGTATGGTTTTGAAATTTATTATTTATTATTATTTATAAACAACGTTTTAAGTCCAGTGTCTCAGTTTGACTTGCTTGATTGCTATGGTTAGGTCCAACGTTAACGTTAATAATTAAAAAAAAACCTCTTAGACACTGGGGGAAACCAGGAATAAAAGGAAGCTCAAAGAGGAAAAAGAAAAATTATTGACGGGTGCGACTATCTTATTTATTTTATTTTTTTGATAATTTAACATTTTTTATGTTTAAATATAATAAGAAATAAGCTTACACGACAGACAAACAAACAAGAACTGACGTTATAACTTATAACGTTGCGTAATATTTATAAGTACATATGTAAATATACGAAAATAATAATAAGGGAACAAGATCTGTAATTTCGACTACTATGACGCACTATGAAAAATTAAACTTCAAAGAGAGATTTGTTCCATAAAATAATCCTTAGCACAATATAGGTCCATTTCGTATTGGCTAACATGCTTGCTTGCCAAATTATTGGAGAGAGATGTATTGATAATGACCTTATTATTCTACAAGGGCCCAAAACTTAACTGATATTCTAATGATTTCACAAAGACAGAGAGACAGACTTTATTTTAGCTGATCAACAATGTATATTCAATGTCGCTCTGTGAGAAATGTCAAGGGGCGCCACCGAGGGGCCAAATCTAAGTTCGACTGGTAAAAATCTATTGTCTATAGGTACTCCCACTTACACGGCCAAATTTAAAACTCCAAATTTAATTCTACTTACGTAATCTTTGCAAATATAATATATAGAATATAAATCGTCCACGAAATTGGGTTCGAATTCTGTAAAATTCCTGTCAATAATTAATCTCGACTTGACTGCCTCGTTGATCGTGTTGTTTGCAAGTGCGATTGCCGATCGGGAGGTCCCGGGTTCGATTCCCGGGTTGAACACTACAAAAAAAATGTCAAATTAGAAATTTTCTTCTAGAAAATCTAAATTAGAATTCTGTAGTGGTTCGGAGCCTGGATATGTGCCCGACGCATTGCAATAGGCTCACCATCTATTCCATAGTGGGACGTAAACGTAACCGGTTAAACGTGGGAGTGTTCTGCATTCCTGTGCCTATCTCTTCGGGGATTACAGGCGTGAAATTACATTTAATGATAAATCTCAGCTTCTGTTAGAACAAAATTTTCAATCCTAAGAATTTCCAACCCCATGTGGAAAAACAGATTGCTCTATAAATAAATATCATAGGATAGGCGGCGAGTTGAATTACATACGTGTTAAAATAACTATTATACCACAATTTTACGTTCCTCATGATGTAGTCAGGAAGTACCTAGCGTCAAACGTTTTAACTTTAACGGACCGGCGTGCTTTTAACTTGGCATTTTTAATTGATGGGTATTTAACAACATTTCAATAAAAATCACAATATATAGAAAGGACCAAGACTCAAGCGCGTTTTAATTTGAGTACTATGCACATTTATATGTACAGGTTGAAGATATTTTGTTTCAATGCAAACTTTTAGGAGAAATCGAATAACTCTATGGACAGATATTCATCTTCTACAAGGCTTCCGATTTTAAGACGGTGACTCATTTTTAATTCTAATTCAAAGCCAACATATATGAGATAATGTTTGTTCCCGAACAGATCTAGACCCACGAGATACCATCATATCACTGTTAAAATACTAAGCTGATAAGGTTTGATGCTAAAACTCAGGTAGAGTTAACCCAAAAGTTGTTTGATTTGGTTATCAAAAGAGGAAGTATCCCGAAAGCATGGAGCGATAGCGTAGTGATGTTGTCCTACAAAAAGTAAGACATAAGAGAGAAGTTATAAAAAGCCACGGATCTTTAGAGAGTTTTTGCTAAACGTTTAGCACGCTCATTTAATGATGCATATATGTTCTGTCATGTTGGGCAAGTTTAAGGCCATATTTTACCTAACACTGGCCAAAAAACAGGTTGCAAATATGGTGTATTAATAATTTTCAAAATCATAACCCTATAGTGATAAATCATTTCTCTATATGGGAAATCTACTTTTGCAGATGAGTTTTGTAAAGGAATTTAATTTTGTACTTTCCTCAAATACGAAATAAACACTACTCATAGTGATGATGAAATTTTACTTCGTATTTATGTTGAGAACCAACTGGATGACGTCAATTGAGGCTGCGACGTAAAACACCAAACACGAATATTACAATAATAATAATAGCTACATAGTAAATTATATAAGTCCTAACTTTATTGTTGTGGTACATTTTCTGTTATTTATTATACCTCTTACGTATTATACTACCCTACATCAGAACCACACTTGTCTGGAAGAGATCACGTTCCACCGTTTTACTAGTAAATATCCAGTAAATAAGTTTTAATATAAATAGAAAATTTGTTTATATAAAAAAGCAACAGTGCCCTAGCAACAATGTCAGTTGTATAAAAATGGGCTTAGCGTTTGCGAGTGATTACAAAACGTTGATAAATCAGCACCGGGGCCGCGCGTGGCTCAACGCCATTTGTGGCTGACGGAGGCGTGACCGAGCGTGATAGGAGACCTCTCTGACGTAACGGATTACAATTTTATTGTAACCCAATTATTAAACACGTTCGTTATTAATAACACGTGTTTATTTATGTTAACTACTTCATTTATTTATACGCTCGCTGAGATATTACGATGATGTCAATTAATTACTTCGTTGTCGTGTTGCCTCGTTGGTCGTGTTGGTTGCAAGTGCGACTCCCGATTGGGAAGTCCCAGGTTCGATTCCCGGGTGGAACGTTACAAAATTTTCTAATTTAGATTTTTTAGTAGTGGTTCGGAGTCTGGATATGTGCCCGATGCATGTCAATAGTGAGCCTATTCCATAGTGGGACGTAAACGTAGTTACGTTTACGTCACCAGTTGGTGAAACATGGGAGTGTTCTACATTCCTCTGCGTACCCCTTCGGGGATTATAGGCGTGAACTTACGAAGTTACGTCAATTAATTACTTTGTGATACTTATAAGTATACTGATAAGAATATATCCTCGGACCCCGTATGGGGAAACAGACTGTCGTAGGAGGTGACTAAGCCCAGCTTTTGCGATCCCCAACCCCGCGTCCGCAGTATGGGGATCTCGTGCATAATGCTCAGGGATGACCAATGTCCAGCAGTGGACTGCAATAGGGTGTCAATGACGATTGATATGCTGCGAATTATTCATTTATTTCTACATTAGTTCATGTCACGCTTTTTTACTCAGTGACAAGCATAAATTAGGGTTCTAACCCGGCACGGTCTTGATATATTTTTTTACCTCTTCTAGTTTCTTCAAAGACTTGGTCGTCTAATAAGAGTTACTAATGATCGAGCCTTAACCTGGATACACGGTATGGTAAGGAGCAATGAATCCCTGTGCTGGCAGATCGTATGGAGGTATGGTGCGGTCTTCCTAGGGACAGCTGACCAGTAGCGTAGGCAGTGTGAGGATTATGGGTATGACCTCTCAGGACAGACCTATGTCCAGCAGAGGTCTGCAATAGGCAGATGATGATGATTGGGCAATCTTTAAGTCCATCTTCAATTTATAAAAAGTACTTTGCTATTTCTTCTGAAATCACAAGAATAATTCTACAATTCTGCAGTTTTAATACGTGAGAGGGCTCTAGTAAGTCAGTAACTAATAGTCAGTAAGTAATATCAGTCATATTCTTCAATAAATTATCGTCCGAATTATCTAGGTATATAGAAAATATTAGCAGGCGCGGTTTCGTTGACCGACGTACGTACATACTCGTGTAAATCCTAGCGTGATTATCGTCTGATGCGATCGTGTCCGATTGCCGGATTTTATTGAGTTGTTTATTGTTCTCGTATCTCTTTTTAATATCATAAGGCCGTTTTGATAACTTTTCAATATTTTAAAATATATTTTTGAGAGATATTTTGGGTGTGTTACAAATTTTGGAAGTTAATTCGGTTAATTATAATTAAAAAGTTAATTCAGTTTCAGGTTTTATTTTCAATATATGGTCATCCTCTGCCTACTAGACGAATAAGTCTTTTAGCTGTTTAGCAGAGATATTTGTTTTAGTGGGTTAGTAGTACTTTAGCTTTCACTCAACAAAAAAGATAACAAGATACGTATCTACATGATTTTTCTATGTAGCTTATTTTAGTACAGTTTAAAGATAAGATGAAGATCAGATGGTCCTACCGAGTGCGCAATACCGAAGTTCTGAGACGAGCCAATGTCGGTGGCATTGAGGCATATTTAATGCGTCGGCAGCTT
>DWEJ01003904.1:0-10083 GCA_018245835.1 Mysoria sejanus stolli | reverse complement strand
ATATATATCTCTATATATGTCGCCTTCCGCGACAAATGAGCTATCTAACACTTAAAGAATTTTGCAAATCGGACCAATATTTCCTGAGATTAACTCGTTCAAACAATCAAACAAACTCTTCAACTTTATATTATTAGTATAGATTAGTATAGATTATATTTTCATTATTTTCGCTACCTCATTGGTCAATTATTTATAACCGAGAAGTAGAATGAACCAGAGATCTTAGGTTCAATCCTCGAGTCAGACACCTGTTAGTTTTGCCTAACTTGAAATTCCTAGTAGTGGCCCAGAATCTGGATTTATGCACGGTATATCACAATAGGCTTACTCTCTATACCATGATGAAATGTAAACGTAACTGATGTAAAGGGAGTGTACTACACGCGTGTACCTGCTTCTTCGGGGACTTTAGGCGTTACGTAACGTTCTAATTTCCAGATGTTAAAGAAAGTAAAGTTCATTGAATAGGCTATTTCGTTTTCGGATCATCGAATATAACAACAAAATTATATTTTTATAACAAACACTTTTGTTCCTAAATATCTAAATAAGTATTTAGATAGGAAATCTTTTCTTTTACTAGTTATAAATAAACAAATAGTTAAATAATTAATAATGAATTATGAAACGAAATAATATCTGGTTAAATAAATTTTATTCTCATGTAACGTTTAACAAAGTATCTAATGTAACATTTTATTTTGAATAATAATTTTAGAGAAATACAATCTCGCGAACGAGCTGCTGTGAATTAAAGTGATAAATTGCGCTATTCGTGTTACGTGACGGTGTGACAGGCGGACGAGTTTTTCCGTGATTGTTCCCTGTCAACCGGCGCTCTAAATGAATGCTCCAATGACAGATGGTTAAAGTTAATTACGTCTGCTGGTTATTTAATTTTTATGTTGTTAAGTTTATTGCTGTACATAGGTTTAATTTATCTTATATAATAAACATCTTGGTTTTAAGATAACCACTTTCAATACAATGTCATTTACGATAACAAAAGAATAACGTTAGTATTTCTAAGAAAATAATATAAACCACCCTCACCCCACCTCTTGTATCAATCCTCGCCCTATCTCAAATTGTGAACAAAAATATTTGAGATTACCCGCCACCAAAGACTGAAATGAGAAATTCTAATCTTCCAAATCTCTTGATAAAGTCCAATATTAAACATTATAATGTACCTTTATTTATAATTTAAATATCCTTACCGGATATGTCTCTGCCGGCTTTCCTGTGTTCTGTTTATAAATTTTAATCAATATTTCCCTCGCCTCGTCGTATCTGTTCTGTGTTATGTAGTACTTGGGGCTCTCTGGTAGGAACATGTAGAGGATGCACGCAAAAAGCGACCATAGAGACATTAACAAAATGTAGTAGTTCCAAGTGTTGAGTACTGAAAACAATAAGGGTTGTTATGGCATGAAACATATTTAAAAATAAGTCCTTCTTGATGACTACGATATATTTATATAAAAGTGAATTCTGGCACTCTTAATTAATTGAAGAGTGAACTTTTCCGGAGAACATAAGAGACGCTGAAATCTTGTTACATATACATATATGCAAATTACAACGAAACGAAACAAGATGAGCAGTGATAGGCTAGTGGTTTGAAATTCGACCTCTCATTCCGGGAGACCGGGTTCAAATACCTGGCGCACCTCTAAAAAATTTGCGTTTTAAGTTTAAATATCACTTGCTATTAAGATGAAGGAAAACATCGTGAGGAAACCTGCACACCTTGAGTCCTCAAAAAAAAATTGTTCTCTAAGGTGTGTGAAGTCTGCCAACCCGCACTTGGCCAGCGTGGCAGTATGGCCTTAACCCTGTCAATCTGAGAGGAGACCCATGATCCAGCAGTACAACGATAAAGGGTTGATATTGAAACAAGATGTAGGTATGTAGGATGTATAATCTTCTAATACATGGCAATGTCATGGAGTACAACACAATAAATATTCTAAAGACAGATCACCGTAGAGAGTATGAAATTAAATGTCATAATTTGGAACCCCAAGATTTTACAGGTAGCTCAAACAGAATTTATGTAAGCTCAGATAGCGGTTCACAACGGATGTCGTTTCACCTTGTTATAGAGCCTTAGGCTCAGTTAAAAATATCACGGTTAGCTACCCGTGACCCCAATTCACGTACAAGAATCTAGTTGATGCAACATCAAGCATTGCTCAGTGGCGCAAGAGACGAGTCCACAATTCCATAAAAATATGTCAATTAGCAAATACGAGCTTAATTAATGACACTACCATTATTAAATCCGAACATATCTCCTTGGAATCACAATTCTTAGTTGTATACGTATTTTAATAAGACACCCCGGGAGTTCTGAGAGTTAATTAAGTTTAAATATTAATCACTTGCTAATTTCAGTTCCTAGTATGAATAAAACTTAAGCTTTATTAATATTTACTTATCTTGAATAGGCAACGGTATCCTACCTTAGTTTACCCTGCTTAAGCATATTTATTATTAATCACAAAGTAAACTCTCTTAGTAATCACAAAGACGCTTTCAAGTCACGGTTACTTATTCCAATTAAAATTTATTTATAGTAGCGCTATGACTGTTCTATTATTTATTTATCTATTCATTCGAACGAACGGGTTCATTCGATTATTTCATAGTGCATTCATTATAATCTAATTAGCATAATTCACATTGATAATCTCATGTGAAAATAACTCATTACAATGATTAAATCATATGCATCAATATAAAACTACCATTATAATAGTAACGCATAATAAGACTCAAACGCCGCAAGCACTATGAAATATAATTATCTCTATTCGAAATTCATTGTGATTAAATGGATATTAGATTAAATCCTCATATTTTTAATCAAATTACTTTAATTTATAAAAGAATCTGATAGGATGGTTGGAGATACTACAACTGCTTTCCCGTTGATTTATCGCTCTGTTCACACAAAATAATTTTTCTAAATAGAATTTCTTGGTAAACTTTCTAACAGTGGATTGGAGTTGAATTTGTACCCGGTGCGTGGCAATGGGCTCACCACCGATTCCATGATGGCACGTAACGTAAATGATGAAATGTGCGATTCCTATAAAGTAAAAAGGTAGATTATATGCTACTACCATTTTAATTTTACCATTGACTTCAATTTTACTTTTAAAATTAACATGAAAACCCTGATACTATCGAGACTACAATGATAGTAAATACTTCGCTTTTAGTTGTCACTATTCTCATATTGTCAATCCCTTTATCGTTTAACTGTTTGGAAAGGGGGTAGTTTGACGAAAGTAAGTGAAGTAACAGTGTAAGGAACTTTAATGGCTGATGGATACGTCCTAATTTATATTTTCAGTGTTACAGAAAACTACTCGTATATAGAAAATTACTTCCGATTACATACCAACTAACCCATTTAAGTAACTATTCTTCCAATCTTGCAATAGTATGCCCCAAGACATGAGGGCCACTATGATGTGTGCGACTGAGGCGAACGAGGCTTGTATAAGCATAACGCGATCACGGACGCCCTTGTGACAGAACTCGGACGTGAATGACAACGTAGCGCTAAAAGCCGCCGCGAATCTGTTGAAAATGGAAAATCAATTGACTATTATAAATGTCAGTTGAAAACGTTTTATTACAGGTTCTTCTCTCCCTTTCTCTCTCTCGAATTCTTGACAAAATCCAACAGTTTTATGTTCATCATAAAATAGTATTATTTTTATTGAAGAGAGACACCATAGAAGAGTATTCTTTTTATTGTATTCTCGCCTGCTCTTTCGTTTATTTCACTGCTAAATGTTTGCACGGCGTTTTTAATGTATAAATTTTAAATATCTTTTGGTTGGATTAATGGTTTAAATATAAAAAGGATGAAAGGTTATTTTTCAGAAGTTTTAATCTGTGTAAATAATCTATCTGGATCAGGGTATCACTTTTTATGCAATTCCAACGATAAATAAATCCACTAGAATTGAAAAAATAATTGTACACAGTTTTATAATATTTCATACCTCACAACATTTTATATGATTTTTGTCAATTTACTATCAGTAAATTGTTACGCAATGTATGTAGTTTTACGCTCTTTGTCATTTATTTACCTTTTCACTGTTATGTTGCTGTGTTATGATTATCTATATAATTTAGGATGGGTATATCATACCCAAACTTGATCTAATAAATAATGTATACGATATTTCAATTATTTATGTAATTAATGTACGATAAGCGTGATTAATATAGAAGAAACACATCAGATCTGTACGAGTAGAAATATACATCACTCAATGATCGCTGCCTACCCCGTAAGGATATAGCGTGACGATACAATAAATATATGTTTTAATTTACTATCATCTTTATCTGGCCGGATGTTTCATTGTATCCTCTATAAAGAAATACACGGGATGCCTTTCCTTATTTTTGCTCCATAAAGAACTTACAGTTTATATAAAATATTATTACCTACCGATAATCTTATCCTGTTTTATTTTTCATACACAAAAAGCATGTAGTTATAAAATAAAATTTGAATGAATTTGAAGGAAACAGCTTTAGAACAATCGAAATTTTTGTCAGAAAATACATATTAGAAAAAAATATTAGTACTAGACAGTTCAAAATGTGTAAAATGTAGTTTATTATAATTTTTTCTAACATTCTCTACTCAATTTGAAGGCGTATTGTTTCACAAACTCTCCTTTTAAAAACAGCAACCAAAAATGATATTTTTTTATATTAAATCTTGCAGCTGCGGAAAGGGAAAACGACATTCATGGGCTTTGAAATTTATATCTTTCCGACTTTATGGTGACATGGATTGGGGAAGAAGCAAATTTTTACGCAGACATCCGATGTCTTTTGTTGGGAACTGTCTTATTTGTCTTAATTATCTCAAGGAATTTGTAGAAGATAGTTGTAACTTGGATTAAATCATTTACGAGTAGGTAGGTACGTGTAAATCGAGGTTATTTAACGAAATATTTCTTACACACTGCCGCTATTTATTCACGTTGTATTTTACGTTTTGTAATTTTAAATTTGAATTTTATATTGTTGTTTGACAATCAGTTTTCAAAACACAATTATTACTGATGGAAAAATAAAACCGAGTATATTTACAAAATTAACTTTAATTCATTATTAAGGCTATATGTAATATGTATGAAGATGTGATGAATGTAGAAGAAACGCGGCAGTCTGTAAGAATAGAGATATTCGCCCCGGGAATCGAACCCGGGACCTCCCCATAGGCAGTCGCACCTGCAACCAACACGACCAACGAGCCAGTCAAATACTTTTAAGTTACGTTTAAATAGTTATGTTTTTCGCACATGTGACCGGTGTTACTCTCATGACACTTGACAAAAGGAGAAACTTAAATAATTCGAGCAGAGTTATCCATAATTCATGGCGACGCTAACTCCGTACCGTACGGCCCGCTCCGCCCGGTCGGCTTAAAAGTTTTCCGCTCCCGGGCTATAATTGAGACTTAGATTACTATATTAAAGTAGGTCCGTATGAAAAATATGAAAAACTGAGAAACAGTAATGGACAGAGCTGCCGTGAATCTTATATTGCTGCGATGATTATTCTCAGGACAATCACGTTGAGGTAAACATGTTGAGGAGCGTCGTCGGATCGTCCTCGTCGGATCAATGAGAGATGTCGTAAACACGGAAAGGAGATAAAAACTCGTACAGAAACCGTGCATGACCTTTACTAACTTTGAAATGATACAATCTGATAATTAGGTAACGTATGTTGATATACGAGTACGTTTTTATAACAACTATTCTAATAAACAGTACAGGTAATCTTATTATTATTTTACCATCACGCCAGGTACCTTGCGGGGAAGATAGAGAGTAAGTTAAGTATTAAATATCTATATCCATACCGATCCGCGCCATTATTCAACGTTCACCAATCTTTCAAGAGATGATAATAATAAAAATAAAATTGTATGAGTATAAATAGAATGCACCACAATGTTTGTAACTATGTTGAGTAAAGCAAAAGAGCAAGTTAACCAGTAAGTCGCCAACTTCAGCTGACATGACGCGGTCGGGCTTAAAGTTGTGCGCCAACTCGTGCATTATAATTGTTACAAACTTAGAACTTGTCTCTGTGCGCCATTTTCTTGCGACAATATTATGTTTTTAAAACTACATTTATGGTGTCAATCATGGTAAATATGTGATAATGAATATCATGAATAAGTTCTTGTTATTTGTGTATGAAAAAATGAACAGACTGAAGTCATAAATGGTCACTAACTGTGAATATCTACTACTGTGAATATCTACAGCTAACTGAAAACGAGACTGTACGGATGGCTGTTTGGCAAATAATTGTTTCCCAAGTTAAGGAATCGTTTCCCGTTTATGTCACTTTTATACGACAATATTTCCGTACGTGTATAAACTGGTTATCAATATGTATTTTAAGGTTTATAATTTTCTTCAATACTACTGTTAAATTGATATAAGTATACTAATACAAGGTTGACTAATACCGTTAGAAAACTGTTAAATAAAAGTTTAACGTGATAATTGCTAGTATGGTTCATCGTAACATACTTTATAATGGGTTTTGTGTGTTATCCAATGCCGTGACACATCGAGCTTTGGATCGCCGTATATTTAAATTCAGGTGCATGACGATAATAATAGGTGACCAATTTAAGTAGTTATATTTCAAAATAAAAAAATAATGTTGACGACTAACAGTGCGATTTCTTTACTAAGCCATTTCAGGCGTAAAATAAAGTATGACATGTAATAAAGTATTGTCTAAATCTTGTACAATACTTTATTTTTATTTCATTACCGTACATTTCAAACAACTTACCTTTTTAAAAGTGTAAAACGTGATCTCTCAATCATTATTGCAACAAATTATTATACAAATGCAATATGTTTTTATAATGCAAAAACACAACTTTTATTAATAAATTTGGTGTTGGTTCAAAATTAGATATTAACGAAAATATCTACCAATATAAATTTTCACAGAGCTCCCTCAGTAAATAGGTTTAAAAATAATTATATTTCATTCAAGTTCCAAAATTTCATTATTGCATTTAATTTCATTGGTCAATTGTATTGAAATTAAACCTTATTGTAAAATTATATACAAAATATTTCTACATACAAAACTTTAACTCAAATAACACACTTAACGAATGAACAGATATTTCTCAGTACAGTACTGTTGTAGGAAATACTTACAAAACTCCGCAGATCAGATTGGTAGCAAGTAGAACTTCGTAAGACTGACTGAAACCAGCAACAAAGGTCACAACAAATAGTCCCCCATATCCTCCTATAAGAAAGAATTTCCTTCCGAAAGTGTCAATGAGGAATCCGGTAATTATTGACGATGCCAACATGCCTGAAATGTAAAATGATAGGTACACTTAAGGGACAACAGCAATAGTTTAATCATAGTTGATATTTTTTTAGGTAGTAAAATCGATATCGCTGTTTGGGTTTTACAACATTTTGGGTTTTTCTGTGACGATAAAAACACAAATTCTTTACAAAATTATAAGTTCCATTAGGCTTAACATTTCCTGTAGTTAAGGCTCGCAAAATTTGAAAAAAAATTCTTACTATATTTATCTTTTAATTTATATTACTCCAAATAAATTCATGTATATTTAAACCCTTGTGTCATAAAAACAGTAGCACCAGTGCATTTAGCAGTTGATGTACCTATAGATAATCTGATCTTAGCGCCTTACATGACCGTCAGCTTTGCTCTCACTCTCAGCCACAGTATGATTCACACATACGCCAGGTCCCTTACAGGGTAGGCATTCTTTCCATACATGCATCTGAGATTCGATGTATGTTTCACAATAAAATAATACGTTTCTAAATTACATTTTCCATTTCTGTCAATCGTTATGTGAGCGGTAATATGTTATAAATCCATTTTATTGAACATTGACATCGCACGTCCATTATCATTTTATTTCTGCCGTGAACACAATTTTGGTACTGAGCAGATGAATGTAATTTTCTACTTACCCACATACGGCACTGCGTTTAATATGCCTTTCTCCACCAGACCCATGTTCAGATCGCACTCGGCTATCGGCAGTATGTACGGCGTGAGGCTGGTCACCAATACCCCGGCCACGACGCCGATCAGCGTGGTAAACAGCTGACGCACGTTAAACCAGCCGAAGCCGCAGGCCTTGAGCGCCAAATTGATCTCTTGCATAGATGTCGCTGGTTTCTCATCGTCTTAATAATGAAAGCGTAGTACTTAAAAACACAGCACGTTTAGTGTCAGCTGCCAAACTAATTAAAAAAGCATTTTTTAGATATACATCAAATCATTTTAGGAAGATTTACGTACCTACAAAATATGTAAAGAGACAAAACATAATGTGGTTCTTCTGAAGGTATTCCGAAAGCATAAATGTTAATTACATAACATAGAAGAAATAACAGAATATCTCTCCATTTCTTGTATTTCCGTCAGCTCAATAAGTAAAACCTCTTAACTCCATAACAGTCCGTTTTATTCAGTACAATGGGTAGTGACGCCCTCAGATAAGCAAATAGGTTGAATGAAACAAAGCGGTGCCGACCATTAGCAAGGGTTAATGACCTCGAGCATCTACCAACGTACTTAATGGTCAGTCCACACTATCACTGAGTCTTTGCCCACTCATGCTCGTTAGCTATTCAGAATCTTTACATCGTCATCCTTTCAGTCCGAGCTCCCATAATGGATATCCCAACGAACCCTCACATCAGAAATGTGAATATAACAAAATAAATATTTAAGCTCAGATAGCACGTAATACTAGTAGGATTTTCCCATATTTATATTATATCATTCTCGAATGTTGTTCTATACAGTTCTTTGATGTACATATAAATTTTATGAAGATATCGTTCAATATTTTAAAATTTTCAAAAGCGAGGATATAATATTGAGAGTACCGCAACGTATTTGCAATACAATGTGCAGCTACCCTAATCGTCTCTACGGTTAGCCGCAACTTATGTGTTATACAGAGTTCCTTACCTTGAGTAAAGTGACGTAACGCGCTTCGGCGATCATAAAGTTCTTATCGTTCGTTATTTCTGAGCATGTTTTTAACGCGAAATAGTCTTTTGTTAGTGCTTGTCAAATATAAGTTTCTAAGATATTCGCCTGATACAATATATTATTTTGTTGATATCGTTATGTTCTAAGATATAAATTGTTACGATTATATTTTGGTCCAACTTTACGGATGAACTGAACAAAGATCCCTTATCCCGAAGATAACGTATTGTTTGTATTGTATTGTAACGTTATTCACTTCAAATAATATATAATTTTCTAAACATGTTTTTCTTTCATTTATGGCAATAGACACATCACTTCATACGACACTCCTTTGCCTACCTCATCGGTGATAACAAGCGTGATGTTACGATTAAATGAATGTGTGGAACTAAAGAAATGATCGGTCTTTCGAATATGTTGTAACCTATGATCATAAAAATATGATGCATTATCAACGATGCTATATTGTAAATGAGATTATAAGCGTCTTAGGTTAGTGATCCAATAAAACAAAACATTGTAATTTACCGTTTATTGTCGAAACATACTCGTAGATTAATTTTAAAACTGCGCTTAATATTGCATAGAGTCGTTAATGCCTTGCAAACGTATAATAAAAATTTCAATCATTCGGTCTATATATTTTGTCAATCAATTTCGATTATGACACCTCTGTCCAATATTACTGAGAATAGTCGCAGTGAGCGATAGTTATATTGAGAGAAGAATATTACTGTACCTTTATAATTCCATTGATGAGGGCCGAAGTTCAATCCAATATCCATCGATCCATTTAAATGATATATTTCAATGCGCAGAAACTCGGCACAGTATTAAATAGCAGCACGAAATAATAGCTCGTTTGTTTTAACAAGAAAATTTTCATTTAAACCCGTGAAATATATTCGAACTTAAACGATGTATCGTATAAAATCCATGGCGTATTCGTAGTGGAAAATGAGTTATTCGTAATACAACGAAGTGTAATTT
>DWEJ01003903.1:0-10083 GCA_018245835.1 Mysoria sejanus stolli | reverse complement strand
ATATATATATGCATAATACACAGCTACTAACAACGATTTGGCAAGCAAGTGGAGAACGAATACATGAGCTCGATGCATAAATAATTGTCTTGAATGGGGACAAAACCCGCGACCCGCGCATCAGCGGACAGGTTCGCGAACCAGTGAACGAAGGGGCCATAAGGACTGCTCGGTCTGAGTTAATCCATTTGCACTTGTATAAATAAAACGGAACACAATAATATCCATCAGCGCAAAATTAGGTCACCTGTGGATGTTGTTCCCGGTGCGTGTTCATGTCGAGAGGGACCGGGTTTTATAATATTATAATAAAAAAAATATAGATATTCATCAAATCTCGTTGGTGAACGTAAAGAGACATGTACTGTGCCCTCGTTGTTGTTAAGCGCGGACCGTACAATAAATCTAATTAACACAGCACTAAACAACTTTATCGCGGTCGTTAATCGACAAAAATCGTTTTTGAGTTTCCCGTTTGAAAAAGCTTGTTGCGTTACAATAGGGCGATTTGCTGTGAACAGTAAAATAACACGTCGCATTACGTACACGTGCATTGTGTTAGTATCTGACCATCGACGGTGGAATAAGCTCGGTGTATTCGTTGCGACTGCTGTATGCGCGGGACACCGTAGGGTTGGTAGGGTTGCCGGCGCGGTGCCACAGCGTATGATAATGCATGTTGCATCGTTGTCATATTAGTATAGTTGTCAATAAAATATGTAATAACCCAAAAATTAATTTAGTCGTAGACTGCTTCGTTGGTTGTGATGGTTGGAAACGCGACTGTCGATCAGGAGTTCCTGGGTTCAATTCTCGGTTTGAAGTTTAGATTTAAGTCCGGTATAGGGCAATAGGCTCACCACCTACTCCATAGTGCGACGTAAACGTAACCGTAGAGTACAGCCGTACTACACTCTTGCCTGCCCCTTCGGGGATAACAAACGCGATGTGATGTTACGTTTTTTTAATTTAGCAGTAAATTATTAACAGTTATATACATTAATGACAGCATTTACAAGGAGTCGGTCGATGTGACGTAATTAATTATTTTGTATTCCACCTTTACCTTTATAGGTAGCTGTCAATTATACTGCTGTTGCAAAATACGATACAGCGATGGGCCGCCCGCCGCAACCCTGGGCGCCGATAAACCTCACTATTGATTAAATCTGTGTACTTGTACTGCAGCAAACTCTGTATGGAAAGTACAGTCCGGGGCACGAGTGTTCACATTATATTTTGTTACGTGTTAACAAATGTTATTAGTTATTTCAGTCAAAATGACAGCTGAAGGAACAAGTTAAATTATTACGTTAATTTTTTTATTTAGCAAAAACATGGGTACGAGTCAAATGAGGAGATACAAGAAACACTTCATCGCAACGTATATTGTGATCTGAGCTTTCGAGCGTGCCGAAGATTTACGTAAACGTAACTTCACGTCTGTAATCCCCGAAGAGGTAGACAGAGGAATGAGGAACATTCCCACGTTTCACCGGTTACAAGATTTAAGTCGCGATAGCCGAAGATTTAAGTAGCGATAAAAAAAATCATAAGGGTTGGTAACGTGTGATATTTGATGCCAGGAGACCTTATTGGGATGCATACAGGCTTTTACGTTTTTTTTGTGTTCACGCTACTTATACAAAGCAAAAGACATTTAAATTTTGATGAAAATCGTATTAATATAAGACACATAATTAAAAATAAGAACAGGATACAACTTTTTATTGAACAAACTTTCGTAGCAAGGTTGATGTCAGGTGTGACCGGCCACTAAATTACCATCAAATGTATTCGAAATTGCGTCACCAGCGGATCAGCTGTCTTTACGATAGTTAAAGAGTGATGGAGGAAAAATGGAAACGTAACCTAGTGGTTTAGATTTCAGCTTCTGATAGTCTGGTTGAAAATAAGCTGGTGAAACCTTCCTAACTCTTAGACCTCTTCATCATAGTCTCCAGGATATATGAACTCAACCAATTGGCACTCAGCACCCAGCTACCAAGCAGCAAAATAGAAAAATAAAAGGTTTAAGTGTCTGTGAATACTAACTACATTCATAGTTGAAAATTTTATTTTTAACTACTTTTTAACTGGAATTGTTTTGTTTTTTTTTATAAACTATTAATAATAATTAGTCCAACTTACACTTATTTAACTTGAGGTGTTTCCGTACAAGAGTAGTTTCGATACTATACATTCATGTAAGCTGAAGTTAGGCTAATTTAGTTTAAGCTGGCTGCCTAAAGAAGTAGTATCGAAGCCATATATTTATCTAGGCTCTATCAATAAAACCGGGTATATGTTGTCAATTGTTATGTAAAAAATTTAATCCGCCCATTCTGTCGCCTCCTCAACGAGGTGACACGATTACCGCGATACGGTACTAAAACACATTAAAATCCGATTAGTCTAACTCAATTTAACTATCGCAAATAGCAGATCTAAAAACGTTGCGTGCTGTCGAGAAAACATAGAAGTCGCTGCAAATACGATAATGTTTAGCTAATAAAACATTAAATTAATACAAACACCTTTTTTCCTCCATTATGTTTCAGTGTGTTATAATTGTTAATTTATTATAATTAAGTACCATATGAGCATCTCGCACAAGTAACTCAGTCATAGTTGCTTGAGGAACATATGTAAGTACTCGAAAGCGTATACATTAATTATGACTGCGGTATTAACATTCATTTTGTGGGTCTTACATATTTTTGTAAATAGGTAACATAAATTATGATGCTACTTAATTAAAAATTAATTATACGAGTATATTTGCTTGATTACTAACGGCTATTGGCTTCTATCATTAAAAAGTGGTCAATCTGTTAAGGACGGCACGGATGTCACCATAACTTTAATCTATTTACATTCTTTCAAATTAATCGCATAGCCCGCGGAGAACACTTCAGTGAAGAATTTGTTTTATTTCATATTAATGAATATATACAGTATATGTACAACACCGAGCTGTAACAATAAAATTAATGTAACCGTTCGTCGCGACCGTACATTCGAATCATGTTTAATTTAAAATTTAATTTATATGAGAGGGCGTTCCGGCCCTACATTCGGACGTAATACAATTTGCTAGATGACTTTCTGTCTGTCTGTCCCGTTGTTTATCCCTTCGGGCTCCGTATTAAATAGAATGTTATTTACAGCGTGGCCTTGTAATGTGATATTTTGTATATTGCGGTACATTTGTAACTTGTAAGGTACGGTGGCCTGAATTACGAAATGGTGTTCCATAAATGTGTGACGGTGACGCTGCTAATGTCATCGTTCCGGGTTCGATACTGAACTGATGTAGATACATATGTCTAACAGGGAAATGTGTGGTATTTGTCATTCTTTCTTTATTTCTTCTTCTTTCTTTATGGTATTGTCATTTTCGATTTGTCCGTCTTAAAGACCGAGATAGTTTCTCTTACGAAGGTAGCAGTACGTAGTAGACTTATAACTACATCAATGTTGAGACGTGAGACGACTCGAAGCTACAGTTTTTAGCTTCAAACCCGTTTGTTCCTCCTGTCTAATATATTCGGCCAACACCAGGCAGCAACGATGAACGAAACCTCAATTAGTGATTAATCCTTAAATCAACTTACACTCGGACAACTCATCCCAAATGAGGCCATATTTATTGTAATCAGACAACTATAATCAGTTATTATTCATATATAAGATTAATTTGCTTGCGCGAATAATTTTAATTACACAAATATTTATCCTAGGATGACATTGAATCCACAAGGCCTAGTTCCGTAGCCCGTGTAACTCATGAACCGACCGGCCGGTAAACCTCAGTAGAAGAACAAATCTTCTAAAAGAAAAACAAGCTTTTGGTATTGCTGGTTCGCAGCCAAATTAGATACGCTGTGTGTACTGGTATCGTTTTAAATATACACTTAACCAGTTCACGAACATTATTATACTGACACAAAGGAAGTTGCAGGGCGTAGCTAGTTACCGCACAAAGTAAAGCCTTTTCTAAATATTTAACGAGCGCCAACAGGTCGGTTACTCAATATTGTGAAGGACTGCAGTTTCGGAGGGATATTAATGAGCATTTGTTTCATAATTACAAGTTGAGCGAGCCGCAAAACCGTTAAACACTTGAGTTCAT
This sequence comes from Mysoria sejanus stolli, assembly GCA_018245835.1. Taxonomy (NCBI): domain Eukaryota; kingdom Metazoa; phylum Arthropoda; class Insecta; order Lepidoptera; family Hesperiidae; genus Mysarbia; species Mysarbia sejanus. The sequence continues at coordinate 5,948 of DWEJ01003903.1, read as the reverse complement.
AGTTACAGATTACGGTAATATTTTGTATTTAATTATTGTGATAAGGGGGATGGCACGACATAATCGCATAAATGATACAACCTCTATAAAATAGAAGAAAGTACCTACCTAATTTGGCGAACAAGAAATGTTATTCATGTTTTTGCTACCCATAAAGGAATTGATACTATGAAATATAAAATAATACGTTACGAACAGCTTCTTAACAGAAAATAAAAGCAGTATTCGATTTGTGTAAAAGGTAGAAATTATAATGAGCACTGCTACCGTGTTCTAAGAAGTGTTATTGTATATAACGTAGTACGGTTACAGAAACGCTGCGTAATCTCTATATGGAGCACGTTCCACTTTATTGAAAAAAAAAAAACGACAAAAAACCAAGCAAAACGAAAACCTCGGCAATACGCTACGCCTGAGAATTCCCGAAAATTTTCTCGTGTATTTTTGTAGAGGCATATTTCACGTCTTGCGTTTGAGGCGAACGAAAACATTTTTACAAGCATACCATAAGTGGTTATGATTCTCAACGGAAAGAATTTAAATAAACCGGTTGTGGGAGGGTAGGGGAGATTTTTTACTGGAATAATATAGAACGTTATTTAAAGTATATATGTAAGTTTTATATCTGCCTACCTCCTAAGGGATCTGGCGTGAAAATTTTACAATTATAATAACAAAGAAGAATATTCGGGTAACTCTAATGGATGGCGGATGGTTCTCAGTAAGTTTCACCACGCAGGTCACCGTCAAGTGGAAGTATTGTCTTACTATCCTCATAACGTAATAGTCTAATGAACTAACGATTGTTAACTACTTTCTTTTAAAGATAAAATTCAAAAGTTAAAGTTAATTATATTTTAAAGTTAAATCTTATCGTTTAAAGTTAAGGTCAATACTATCTTACAATAGACCTGCTTTTAGCAATGAACAAAAGGGTTGATGTTGACGATGGGATGTGGTAATGCGTGGTGCACGGCCGCTGCCACCCAACGGTTCATTCCATCCTCATTCAAGCGTGCTACATATCAACAATATTATAAGCACACATAAGATAGCAATTGCTCATGAAACTTGATGTTCCCTCGCGCGGAGCTCCCCGTGGACTCATCAACTAATGATTTACAGAAGATAATCACTGCTATAACAGTATTTTGCGCGATAATCGGTGCTCGGAGGAGACGGTCTGCAGGAACGTAGGTGGAAAATATAGTCAGAGCATGATATTATAGTTCATGGTACGTTATGTACAAACAATACCATTAAGAGCGCTTCATCGTCAGCATCGTTAGTTTACTTAACTCATGGACGTACAAAAGAACATAATAAAAGAGAAATTTCGCCCTTTTTCCCAATGTTGGGCAAGCTGTTTGTAAGAGGATTATTCATATGTATGCAAGTAAACATTTTCAATAATGTCTTTTTTCAAACGTAATCAATAATTTTGTTTTCTTTGTAGTTTAATTCTTCTACCAAATTAAAAGGTGTAGTCAAAAGTGAAGCATTTACGTGTAGAAGTCGAAAACACAACAACACGATGCACTCATACGAGCCATTCCACAAACGAGTGATTCCGTAGCGATAAATTGAATTTGCCGGCAGAGGGCGGGAAAGTGACCAGCCGACTGTATCTCCGTCGCACTGTGTCCATTATGACACGGTACGGTCATGGACATGCACATGCCAACTAAACGCTTAACACTACCAAGTGACATAGCTTTAAAGACTTCACTTGTAATTCCAAGTTATTGGAGCAATTTCTTGTAACATACAATTTATGAATAAATAAGAACAATATGGACTCGTTGGTATCTACTGTTCGTTAGAATACGCATGATGTATCTCAGCGACCAAATTCATTTGCTAGGTGGATGAAAAATAAAGATCTTCGATATAAACAAAGGTTGCCTAGCTTGCGAGTATATTATTTTTAATCCATGATTTTGGTCTTCACTGGTGAAGTGACGACTATCCATAATGATCTCTGATAGCTTTGTTCAACATGGAACCTGTTTATGTACGAGTACGTATTACACGTGGCAGTGATAGCCTAGTGGTTTGAAATTCGACCTTTCACTCCGGGAGACCGGGTTCAAATCTCTGACATGCACCTCTTAAAAATATGCGTTTTAAGTTTAAATATCACTTGCTATTCGGTGAAAGAAAACATCGTGAGGAAACCTGCACATCTTGAGTCAAAAAAAAATTGTTCTCTAAGGTATGTGAAGTCTGCCAACCCGCACTTGGCCAGCGTGGTAGACTATGGCCTTACCCTCTCTTTCTGAGAGGCGACCCATGTTCCAACAGTGGAACGATAGAAGGGTCAAAATGTTGTTGTTGTCGATATGTTGTACGTATTACATAGGACTAATTTAATAAATTAAATCGATAAAGCAATCGACTGCCTCGTTGGTCGTGCACGTCAAGTGCGACTGCCAATCGAGAGGTCTTGAGTTCTGATCCCCGAGCGCTATTAAACTCTTCTAACTTAGATTTTCTATTAGTAGCTCTAAGTCTGGATATGTGCCCGGTGTATGATAGTAAGCTCACCGCCTATTTCATAGTGTGGCGTACACGTAACTGGTGAAACGTGGGAGTGTATTACATTCCACTGCCTACCTGTTTGGGGATTATAAATGTGACGTTACGTATAGTAAGAATCTGTCCGATAGTGACAGATATTTTTGAAACCAACGCGTATGTATAGGGTCATGAATGTAGAATATCTTAAGTCTATAAGGACAGAGTTATTTGATATACTTCCGCGGGAAGTTGGCAGCATGCTGTTTCATGCTACTCCAGCGTAAGTGGACAAAGACTAGTAAGTGAATAAACAGTGTCTAAATAGTGTAAAAAGAAGTTTGGAAGAAGCACGACAGGTTTGTAAGATTAGAGATATTTAGCACTCCACTCTGTCTATCTTGGCCTGAACATGTGTATGTATGTAAAGAGTTTAATGTCGTTTAAAACGTTATTCTTAGACATAATCTTCTCATTAAATCTTCGAACATGTACCTTGCGGAGGTCGGCCGTACAATGGAAACGCGCAACGCTTCCTCGATCGTTATCATAACAAATGAATGTGCTGTACCGATAAACTGTGTGATAGCACGTCACAATGATAATATACTCCTTTTTTAACCTTTTCGAAGTTCTCTCCCAAAAAAAGGCATTCGTATAGTAGCGCAAACTGAACAGTTTCGACAGTGCTATCGCGTCACGGTATCTTTCTTTATCAGATCAGCGCTTAACAAATTCTTGATATATCTTTAGGATGTAGGTATACATAGTATGATGTTCAAGAGTCTACAATACGAATTTTTCGTTTTTATTCATTCTGGAAATCTGAAATATCTGATATCCGGCTCTCCTGAAAATAGGTGTACGGTTAGAGTTCCATACCCCTTTGCTTATCTCTTCGAACCAATACAGGCGTAATATTATGTATATTAAAGAAAAAAATCAGATATAGTTATCATTGATTTGGATATTGCCTAGTGGACAAGCACAACACAAAAAATTTATTTTTGAATAATATATAATGGTATTTAGAGAAATCTTAATTGGCGAAATGGCGTAGAATATATTGAACTATATGAACACTATAAATAAACACGAATAGTGTGTACGGAATAATAGCACGTGAGCCCCGGACTTTTTCGTTTTTTGGTCGGGCTGTGATACGAATCGATGGTCGATAAGGGCGTAGCAACAGTCACCCCGTGTTTACGGTAAAATTCGTTAGTTTTGGGGTATTTTGGGGGCATGTGGCATAATTATAAAGATTATGGGCAGCAGACGACGCAGATGGACTCATAAAAATGGTATTATAATTCATATACAACATGTATGTACATACAACAATACCCAACGGCATCAACAACACTCAACCGTGCAGTGTTTGAGTAATCACATCTTAGGATTCTCCTGTTACACCAAGATAGAAATTCTTTATACGGTCAGGTTTACATAATCATCAAAAACCTATTTCAGTCCACGCCCACCATGCCCGCTCTGGGAATGCGGGTATGGGATCACAGAACACAGCTCCTCGTACCGCCGGTACTGCTGCCCATAGGCGGCCAGGGGATTTAAGCTGTGATTAGGCGGACCGTCCCATGCTGCGATCTGCTAGCGCCCGGTTTAGTCGCTTCTTACGATAGCCTGTATACGGTACTCTACGGTACCCCGGGTCGGGAAGTGTATTCGTTCTTAGATATTTCAGATAAGTGCAGTTTTTTTGTTGCGCAATATACTAATATACAAAATGCTTAAGGGGTACCAATCTCTATTTTAGGAACTTAAGCCAATCTCCCGTGCCTTCTTTCTCGTCCCTAAAACAATTTGGCTTCGAACAATAAATTAATCCTTTTTCCTTCAAATGTTTTGCTTACGGAAGTTGTAAATTGTTCCGCTAAAACATGATTTTCGTTTTAGTGTGCGTGTGAAAGAGACGGCTGCAGGTTTTGTGATCGCTGACAATGGAAGAGAATTTACGAGCTTTCGGTTGGCTCCATTGTTTCAAGCACAATGCAACGTTATTTATAACAGTTGTGTGTTTGTCTGTTTGTCATGGTAATGCGGACCAATGTCCCCGTTTCGGTTATGTATTTGTTAATTAATAAATTGTTTGCAGTGGCTGATAGTTTTGCCATTTGTGAGTTAATCCTTGAAATGCGAATTCCTTAGAAACGAGAATTTTGAGAAAAGCTATCTTGAGACTATTTATTTTCTCTATATACAAATCAAAAGGTGATCGAGTGTCGAAAAGCTAGACTACCAATGCCAACAGTTAGCACACGTTATTGTCTTATACAGTTAGGGCAGGATTGGTGACCACCATGCCACCATGTTCATCACCAATTAAATCTGAATGTATTCCCAAAATGCTCCATACAATATACAATTTTGCTGCTCTCCATGTATAAATATTTCCGTTCTAAATGTTTCCTATACAAACTTCCCCCATCCAACGTATACAATGGAATTAAACCTAGTATTTTATTAAGCGAATACACGATAAAACCCACCAGTTCGCGTGATGAGCCACAATGTGTCGTCTTGATGGTTTTGTTATTAATGACTGCGTTATGGGAACGTAAGCCCATCGGTGGCTTATTTATGAATCAGGTTCACGATGTGAAGACTTAAAGTTAGATTTAATATAGTGATTCAATTTTACGGAATTTTCATGGGAAAATAATACCATCGTCAACATCGTGAGAAACGGTGTAATATTAATTTTAATATTACAAAACGTATATTCAAAGCAGATGAGGTGTGGGTAGAATTTTCCAGCGAAACTAAGGCTCACCGATCTTAACCAAATAAGGCAGATAGTTGCTGACGGAGGAATAATAAGTTTTTATTATACATGCAAGTTCCATGCATTTACGAAATAAGTGATGAATGTTATTACATTCAGAAGAACATGAAATCTGTAAGGATTATGACATTTGGTACTTAATTATCTGTTCCTGCCGCATAACGCGTCTGTCGTAACGATATAGTAATGTTAATAGCAAGTCATAATCAGTAACAGTGATTCTTCATGAAAGATTTTAAAAAAGCCTTGGGTTAATGCTGGCAACGCATTGGCAACTCCTCTGATGTTGAACACCCCCATGGACGACAGTGATCATCGTCAGGTTACCCGTCAGCCGTGAACCGTCAGTCATGAGTCGTCAGTCGTGGGCTTGCTGCCGTGGGCCTGCTGCCGTGGGCCTGCTGCCGTGGGCCGTCTGCCGTGGCCTGCGTGTCTGTTGGCCAGGTTAAATCAATAAAGTTAAACTTTCGTTTGAAGTATATCATCATCATCATCATCAGCCTATCTGTGTCCACTGCTGGATATAGGCCTCTCCCAAAGAGCGCCATTGCGCCCTGTCCTCAGCTTGCCGCATCCAGCTCTGCCTGCAGCCTTTCGCAGATCATCATCCCACCTGGCCGGAGGG
>DWEJ01003902.1:0-10085 GCA_018245835.1 Mysoria sejanus stolli | reverse complement strand
GGAAAATATTCTCTACATGTACCTGCGTACTGCGGATAAGCTTTAGGTTTTATGGCGCCAGCCGTACGAATCCCGTTCCAATTTATTTTTATTCCATTCGGTATTTTTTGGTTCCTTGCTTCATATTTCAATATATTTTTTTTATATTTACATATTTTTCAATACGGGCATACCGCAATAGCAATATTCAAATAGTACAAACAATAAAATATCTATTATTTAAAAATTTTACGAAAACGAAAAATTGGAAGTTTTGTGCTAAGTGTAAAGTACATTGTACATGTGCCTACTAACCATGCGAGTATTATTATGCTACTTCAAAAGTTCTAAGTATGCGAAATTTTGGTATAAAATAAAATAATAATGGTAATAAAATCGACGTCCACCATCGGGCATGAGAGTAATGTGGCGATATGTAATACTAGGCAAGTGTGAGTTGCCAGACTATGCTCGCCTGACGAAACATTTAGGAATATTCTATATGTTATCAAGTAACATTAAATTTTTAAATGCTCGTTATTTGTAAGAAAACTGATACGCACCAGAGTAGAAGATTTATTTTTTAACCACTAACATATGTATATTACTACTTCTATTAATTAACATTGAAGTCGTATGAGAATCACTACTAGACACAATTTGGAATACCAATTCTGGAAAGTTCCATTGACGAACGATAAATTGGTGACGTCACTGGCACGCAATATTGCCAATACAACGGCATGCCTACAGATACGTAATGATCACGTCGATTATGGCGGCTATTGTTATTGGAGTGAACAGGGACGATTAATTATCCATTGAACATAATTTGGGCGGGCCGGTGAGCCAATGGCGCAATGGATCGCTCAGTCTAATTTAAATTGCTATCGAGCACACTCGGATGTCGACGGTCGATTCGGCGTTTAAAAGAATCATTTAACGGAACCGTAGATGAGCTAGGTGTCCTCTTGCAAAACATAAATTACTTTCATCCGATCCTAAAAGTAACGGTAAATGTGTTATTATTCTATCGTCACTTGCTTATTAGATAGTAAAGTAATTTTGGAAATCATTAAAAAATGCCACATCTATGCCATCATTTTAGACTCAACATGCGGTGCACCAACAAATCAAAATGTATTTCTCGTCAAACTGACAGATTGATAATCAGACCCCTTTTAATTCTTCGTTCTCTTCAACACGACCGCTGTAATGTCGACTCAACTGTTCAACCCTAATTGTAATTATTGCTCTTTAGCAAACGAAAATAGAACAGTGTCATACCCTTAAAAGAACCATTCTTCGCTGTTATCTGATTTAATACAATACCCTTAATCGGTTCATTGTTGTTGGTGTCATATGGGCAACGATCACAATAAGTCTCGTTCAAAGCTCGAGCTCGAATAAAAACACTGAAGAATACAAGATTATGATTAATTGTTTCCTTCCAGCCACTTCAGAGTTTCGTCGGCGACGCTCTCGCGCTGTTTCGTTGTGATAAAGACGGGAAAGCATCTTTATCTGGAAACTTTTTCTTCGCCTACCGACTCGGAGACTCGGACCTCTTTTAATAGAAATTAAACCAGTCGTCTGCTATTAAGATAACTATGTACCATCCTCGCTCACCATTTAATTTAACTTAGGTCATCTACACATTACAGATAAAAGTCTACAATTTATTTTCATTTCAAACACTCAGTTATACTTTTCTGATGATACCTTATTATACATACATGTTTCGTTAGTACGCACTTACAATCTGTGATAAGCAGATTGTAAGTAAAGGCCAATTGTAAATCTTTAGCCAATTTCTTCTTCTTTAGCTAATTACTTCCATTTCCTCTAAATGTCTCTATGATAAAACTTTTCCTGTATAACTTATTATAATTTTTGAGATAGACCATTACAAATCAATTTTGCTGAGACAAATTACAATCGATAAAAAAATACGTGGCCAATACATGGCCAAGGAGATGGGCTTTATAGAAAGCAAATTGAATTCGGGTTACAAGATAATACATTAATATATTACCTGTGCCCAAGGCACAAACAAAAATTCTCACGTCGGAATAAATGTGTATAAAAAAGCAGTTTCAGTAAACTTAAAATAAAGGGTTAAGTGCTTAAGTAACGTTCAGAGGGCGTTTGTTAACTTTCCTGTCTTGTGATTTCCTTACTTTTTGCTTCCTAACTTACTTCACCCGATATTTATAGTCAGCAACTTTCCCTAACTGAACTGTCGGCGACGAAATATCCTTTTAATGGGAGCCGGAGTGTCGGGTCGTCTGCAATTTAGATTAGTCCTTTAATTAAATTAACATTATGATCCCTATCTTTGTGGAGCAGGTGGTCGGCGATATGGCCGTTGGAGAACTCTTTCCTACCCTTCGGGACTTTAAATTTTCCCTTTACATTAGAGCAATCCTCCCGCTGAAATTAGGGATTTTACGATGAATCGCTTTCTTAATAAACGTGCCCCGTGGAAGCCAGCCTGCGAGCTAGGCCGCCGAAATTTCATTTAATTTATTAACAAACCAATTCGATTTATTGCGAATATTTTTTGCATTGCGTTATGCGGCTCCTTTTTTGTTAATTCAGTACGTACACAATACTTTTATTCATGTAACCTCGGATGAGAATATTTCAGTTACATAATGTATCGTTTATTAATGAAAATATAAGAAAGTAGTGACCTTAGTGCATCTTATTAAAACGTTTTGTAAATAATACGAAAACGTTGAAGTCTTAAAGCTGTAGTAGACTTCGGTACACCCAATTGAATTGATAGAAAGATGGCAATGCTAAAACAGTTCATGAAAAATAGTATTGCATTGTGATAACATAACACTTGCTTCTATTTTTATTTGAAATAATTTTAACCGAATACACTTTGTACTTAGGTAGGTACTCGAAAACTGTCATTTAGATAAATTTAAAAACATTACAACAATCACAGTAACACTTACACACTAGACTTTATGCATTTTTTGAAAATTTCTATCTGTTTTTCATATAGTATGTAACAGGGTTGTTACGGATGCAAGAATTTTGACATCCGCGGATGCAGATGCGGATTATTAAAAGTTCACATCCGCGGATGCGGAATTGATGCGGATGAGATACGGATGCGGATTTTAAAGGGATAATTATTAAAATGTTAAACAAAACAAACTAAACCTGTAGGATCTTGTTACCAATGTGGGCCTTCCTATTCGTCAGTTACCGAATGAATGCAATAATAGCAATCACCAAAAAAACGCGAAGCACGTGCCACTCTAGCTCCGCTCACTTTCTTTACATGTAGTTACTTGTTAATTTGAATCATCCGTAAAAACTCCGCATTGATTGATGCGGATGTGAATGCGGATGCCGATGTTTGAATTGATGCGAATATTCCGCATTTGCGGATTCGGATGCGAATATACGTAACATCCCTAGTATGTAACCCGAGTGCATATATCGACGGTGTGTCTGATTGATAAAACATTCAATCGTTAATTTGCAACAATAAAACTGTAGCGATGCGATGGCGTAGTATTACAGATCGTCAGTGTTCCAGTTAACTCGTGTCTAACTACCTCTTTCAATTAGCTGAAACATCTCGCTCGCTCGACCTCGGACAAATTTTACCGACGCTTTTCCTTTTCCAGTCTGTTAGACGGCATTTTATCTGTTTTTCTAGAGCGGCGGTTGGTGGGTATTGCGGCGCCACTCGACCGAAAAATTAGAAATATCTCTATCGGGGTCCATCGTTCACAGCGCCGCCGCCGAGCTCGGGCGCGCGCTCCACTTGATTGTTGCTTTAAATATTATCGAATATCGTTTTGTATCCAAGTGGTAATGTTACATTGTATTGTATCGAGTGATAAAATACATGAAACTAGTTAATTTAAATTGATATCCTTAGTACTAAAACGATGAAAATGGATATGGTCCGTGTAGAAAATGCTGTCCTTTAACACCTCGGTTATCTTGAAGGGATTTGGACATAAGTTCTTAACAAAAAACGTTATCCCTTCGAAGCCACGTCGCCCAGTTGTCGGACCTTGCCAAATCTATCTGCATTGCTTAGCTTTATGTCCAACATACAGATTTGTATAGTTACGAGTACATTATAACAAAACGTTTTCTTATTATACCCAACATAACAACACGCCTGTATTACCCGAAGGGGTAGATAGAGGAGTAGACACAGGGGTGTTGTACAGTCCTACGATTCACTAGTTACGTTATTTACTTAACAAAACATAATTTAATATATCTAATATCTTTCATAATACTTCTTAAAGTTCTTTTGATAGTTGATTGGTTGATTGATAGTTGATATAAATTGCTCTTAAATACTCCATGATAATATTAGTATTGCGCAAATAACTTCGTTTATCTGTTAGCTTCCTAACTTCTTTAGATTAACTGTTAAACGAGTATCATATCAGTAATGTTACATGCTGTACAAAAGCTTTAGGTGTCCTAGCAAATGAAGTTTTGCATTTAATATTTTTATCCCACAACGAGGGGCTTTATTCTACGATAATACATGTAAGGTCAATTTTTGTTCAGTTTCAAGAGTTCAACAGTGGTCCAGTACCTACTCCGTTTTCGTATGCTTAAACTGTGCAAGTAAAACGTTAGATATTATATTAATGTCCAAAATAATATGACGGTATAAACATTCGTTACACTTAATGTATTCATCATAATTTATTCTTGACATGTGTTGACCTCGCCGGCTACCACGAACGAACTAACAAACGGTTAAAGCAAACAAAGTTATCCCCGGGACTAAGAGATCATTTACTACATATCATTAAAACATGTTTGTATTCAATTTCATTTGCATATCGCTCTGGTAGATCGTTTTTTCTTTCACTATTTTTCATACTACACTTAGGTTTTCCGCAAATGTAGCGACAAATAAAATATATATTTGACGAGGTTATTAATTAGAAAGAATTACATTACTTATACAAGAGAGGCGTGTTCGAATGTTTCTCCTTTAAAAATCTTGGTTCTGTCATCATTAGTGAGTTATAAATGAAGGGACAAAGTGCGAGCCCCGCGCCATTCTGCGTCCAAACAGCCTCCAAACTTGAATTATTGCCTCTGACATTGACGCCACAGAAAAAAATTACCCTTGCAAAGTGCCAAAGTTTTGAATTCTGTGGCCTTTCCGCACACAATAAAGTCTCGTATATTTAACAAATTCACCACCGCAATGAGGATCAAACTTTATATAAGGAAATTATGTAAGAAAATAAGAGAAATTGTTTAATGTGAACGTAGAATATTGATGACATTCTAGACTCGTTGGTTGTATAACTTAGAATGAAATTATGCATTTGAAATAATGTATTTTGACTCATAATCATATATATTATGAAACGAAGTAGTGAAAAAAATTCCTTCTTTATTTCAAACTGGTTTGCGAAAATATTCACTACCTATAATGGGTGTAAATGAGTGTGAAAGTGTTTTGGAGAGTGGATCTCGGGCAGCGTGCAAGTGGCCGGCCGACGGGCTCCGGCCGACGAGCCCGCGTGGCAGTCGTGGGACTGGTGAGTGATCGTCGCTGACATTCACGGCGCGATCAAACCGCCCGCCTAAAGTTACTGCCGCCCGCTCTGGACTCTACTTTGACTACATTATGTTATAGCGCACTTAAAATACAATATGTTTAAAAAAATGGCTACATTGTATTTATAATATATATGAAGCGCAGTATCGACTTTGCTGTTTGAAGTTAATTCAATAAAAATGATTCAATCGAAAGAAAATATCATGTTTTACGACTGCCTCGTTGGTCGTGTTGGTTGCAAGCGTGACTGTCGGGCGAAAGGTACTGGGTTCAAATGTGACGTTACTTTGGGTGAGATGTTATTTTGAAAGTTATTTGCAGGTTTGAATGTTCGCTTATTTTGCTAACAACAATATATATATAAAATATAATTATATTTAATGTAATGTACTGATTTGTGATAATATAATTGTTTCATTATATATTTACATTTAAGAGAGACGTCGTCAATAAATGAAGAGGTTTATAAAAAAAAGTAAATCATTAAAAATACCTAGCAAATAAATATGTTTATCAAAAAACAGGTAACACTACCTATTTAAACTCCACAAACACGTTATATTAAAAGTGTTATGACGTGTCAAAATTAAACACAATATAAATATGACAACGCAACTTGTTAATCGCTGACATAAGTAGGTATAGCACAAATAACGACTTAAGAAACTCGTATATGTAAGTGTCACAAAACCCGCACACGGCCAGCGCGGTTCTGATACTAGACCGCAGCCCAACAGTGGGAAAGTGTGATGAAGACAAGTGAAACGCACGAACGCTGAGCTCAGCTGCCATCAATAAGTATCTAATCGTATTAAACTTGCTCTCGTGTTTCCGCAGTGGCGCCCGCTAGAGCGGCGGGAATTTTTAAAAATCGTTTAACTTTCCATCACCGCACAATCGCGCTCGCCGAATTACATAGTAATCGGATGCCTCGTTTGAATTTCAAAACGGCGTTATGGTAATTGTAATGAAGGTTTACAAACAGCGGCGCGCCGCCTCCGGCACCTGCGCGTCGCTCGTCCTGACACCCGCGACATCTCGCCATACGTCCAATTAGTGGTTTATATTTTCACTTGTAACTATTTTCACGATAAATAAATATTTGGACATCTTCGCACACGATTGTCCGATCTCAACGCAGACACAGCCTGTGTCGTTGTATCTAAAATACTCTAATACTTATTAATAAACTACATATGTATGTACTTTATTATGTATTAAGCCGGCTTAACTCACGTTTTTTTTCGGAATGGCCCGGTTAGTTTCTGACCGATACGAGGTCCTTACTTAGAAGTTAATATAATGTAATTTTAAGCACTAATCTTTACTCTCATATTCACAGTCCAACGTAAGCGTCCTCTTAAAAAATCTTATAAGAAAAATTAAAAAGCAAAGAGAAGTACAACAGATCAAGTTAAATTGGTGGCCGTGGAATCTGTCGCTGATTTTCTATTCAGATGGAACGGTATTTCAATCAGGGAGGAAAACGGAAATAAAACAAGACCACGGCTCTTCGTTCTTGTTAAACCCGTAACAAGTTATCTGATCTCTCAATTGTCGACGTATGGCATGGAAACTGGAATTTATTTCCGTGTATTTCTTTATCAGTTTTATCGAAATTTCTTTATGAGTAAACAGCGAATTGACTTGCTTGACGGATCAACTCGAAAAATAAGTAAGATAATATTGTTCATATGTGAGGATGATTTGACAACCAATTTGTTAACTTCTTTTTCAATTATAAAAGCCATTCTATCTAACGGCCTGTAGGTTGTACACTGCAGGTGCTCTGACTCAAACAAAAATGTAACATACTCACCGTTTCATCATCCAATGAATACGAGAACGATAACGAGCTTATCTTTTAAATGGTAAAACAATTAGTAAAGTTATACTTCGCAGCGAGAAGCTAATTAAAATTGCGGTTCGTTCGGTAAAAAGGCCAAACGAGGCGGACTATCCGTATGGGGGAGCACAATACCCCCGTAAGAGACAGAAAGTACCCCCCCCCCTCCCGCTCACGTGGAAAATAATAAATCTTTGCTTATTATTTTTCACCGGCGTCAGCTAGACGTCTGACATTTAATTTCAATCCCCCTTTGTTTCGTTGTGTTTGTTGCGAACGGGAATGTTTTTTTCATTTTTTTTCATTGTCTCTTGTATTTTTTTTGTGCAAACGATAGCCCCCATACCGGCGGCCGTCAATAGACGCTCGCTGCAGTTTGATTAACTTTCAGCGCGCGGCGCGGGCGATATTCAATTGCTTGTGCATTCACGGCTAATTAGCCGATAGCATGATAATTAATTTAATTAACGAATTCACCAACAAAACGTCGCTGATATTCCGCTATAGTGTCGAAGCGATATAGTTACATGAAAATAATTAAACGTGCCCATGCATCAGTTGAGCTGTATTGTGGTTTCTTTTACAATTAAATATTGATCGGTTTATATTTTCAATTTCTTTTATTGTTTATTGACAATGATTTTTAGTTGTCGTTTAATTTATTATTCTAATATCACCACGCCAGCTCTCATACGAGGTAGACAGAGCAACGAATGCTACATAACTACATATCCCTATCCTTACAAACCCAACGTACTTCTTCCACATTCCTTGCTCTCTTCATTCAAGCACGCCAGCGTTTTGATACTTTGATTTATGCAGAAATTGAAGAAAGACTGAACACGCTGACTTGCTGGAAATCAAAACTAACTGCGTATATAATAGCAAAATCGAAAGTTCCAGATCGTTTCCGTCAGGTACCACTTCCACGTACTGTCACACGCTGTAGATATCAAGCCAACAGCAGCTTTTTGTTGATGCGCAATAAAAATTATGCTCTTCCGGGTGGTGTGCTGACGCAGCGTTTGCATTGAGCGCGGCGCGGAGTCACGTACGGCGGCCATCGCACCAGGATTTACGTGGCTCGCGTTGCAGGCGCCATAATATTTACACACTATCACTCAGCCACCTACACACACGCCGCGTATGATAAACTCGCTGCGCTCCGCGGGGGTTGTTTCCGCTTCGCTAGCTTTGAACGCATGTCGCGCCGCTGCGATCGATCGTGTGAATACACCTTTATCCGTTTTTTTATTATCATTTTACTTTCCATTTATAGCTAGCCCCGTATTGAATGTCGTTACCATTCGCGTTTCGTGTGGCGAGTGACAACGTGAAATCTATACCCACGTATACAAATACGTGTTAATTGAACCGTACATACATTATTAATTGCGCTTGTGAATTCAACTATGTTTATTAACATTTTTGTTGGTTTATTGCACTTACATTTTAGTGTAATAAAATACTGAACAATTAAAATTGTAACTTAATTTACAACGTAAGTAAAGATATACTTCTTTGCGTTACAATATCCTTGGACATAACTTTACATGAAAATTGTAAAGCATTACGCAATATGGGATCTTACGATTCAGATAGACCTTCTACGGTTCAACACTTCTACGCTGGACGATTGCGTGTTGCCAGACTTCGGACGCTTTGGAGAACATGATATAAAAAACGAAAATATCTGGATACATAAATTAATGGTCTTAATGTTTTCTAATTAAATAAATAAATTTTCTAGCATGTAATGTAATACAATACACACGGCACACAATATGCATACGTGTCGCTAAAACCTGTAAAATGTTTAAATCTCGTAATATAATTGCAAAAAGCACTATATGGTATGCAAAATAATAGGTACTTAATATCACACTTATTAAATTTAAAATATTTTCTGAATTTCCATCCTGTTTCAAATACACGGATGAGGGAAGAGACATAACTAAAACTCGCTATACGCTTGAACGATTACTATTGGCGGGAAACGCTTACGATAGTGACATAATGTGATTTATGAAGCGGGCAACTTTACAGAATTAAAATTAAGCTAACATCGCATCCTACGTTCGTTCAGACGGACGTGGGCCTATCGTATTTTGAAACACGGCCGCGATAAGACGCCGGCCATAATAAATTCATAACCCCTAGAATTATTGAGAGATCGCAACAAATCACGCCTCCCTTTTTGCGCAAACGGCCTCCGGAATACAGTTTGATTCATTTCAGAGCGCAACATAAATAATGCTCCATGAACGGCCCGGACCGCGTCTGATTGCAGAGCTCATTATTATTATTATTAATGTTACATTCATCAAGAGCCACGCTATCATCGCCACATTACTTGATGCTGATGCTGCTGAACAGTGCTGGTGATAATGTTTGCGTCCCGAATTCTCTCCAATGCGAATGTCGAAGCAATCATATATTTTTCAGATTTTAAAAACTTCTAAACGTTTCGATGAAACTACAATTGGAAACATATTGACCACACTCCGGGTGCCCTTGTCGCAAGACATGAGCGGAGGATGAAAGTTTTATTATCCTGTCTGTACATTCGTGATTGTTCATGTGTTTTTTATATCATAATGTTTAATGATTCAGAAATTTTCTAATTTAGAAATATTCTGATTTAGAAAATGTCTAGATATTTCCTAGGGAAATTCTAGAAGA
>DWEJ01003901.1:0-10086 GCA_018245835.1 Mysoria sejanus stolli | reverse complement strand
GAAAATTTAAATTAAAATTTTAATAGTGGTTCGGAGTCTGGATATGTGCCCGATGCATGGCAATAGGTTCACCCCCTACTCCATAGTGGGACGTAAACGTAACCGGTGAAACGTGAGAATGTTCTGCATTCCTGCCTACCTCTTCGGGGATTACAGGTGTGAAGTTAAATCTGTAATTTCATTTATTGGTGTTACAGTGAAACGTACGAGATGAATCGCGATAAAGTGCACACGTTCTTCCCGGCCGGCGTGCTGCCGGTGCGCTGGTCGTTCGACTTCGATCGCGTTTTCATGCGCTTCAACGTTTATATGAAGCGGCTCAAAATGATCGAGGACATTCTAGAAGCGACTGTTGAAATATTTAAGTTGGAGAAAATGGAGTTTTGTGGATTACGGGGAAAGACACTTAGCACGGAGTGCATGAAGGTAGATTAAAGAAATTGCTAATGTGATTGTTGTATAATTTATACAAATATATACAGGAGTTATAACTTTATTATACTGTCATGACCATTGCAAATAATCATTGTAGGTTTTAGAGCAATATACATTGATCTATCAAAACCTTGGGAACATAACATATGACCCAGCTGATCCAGAAGACGATACATTTTTATCTGACTATAATAAGCATATGGGAGTCCTTGAAGACGTAGACAGAAGACTCGCTTCGTTGTTTTCACAAGGGCTAGATGAGTGTCATAATTTGGACCATTTCTTTAAGGTAATTTACTGTGCCATATTATTTATCCAACATTAAAGTCTAATTGACATGTTCGAAGGTATAAAATATTTTTCCCGTTTTTCAGTTCTTCCAAATCATCGGAGATTTATTCCATCGACCCATTATAAAGGAGGAACTCAAGCCGAAATTGCCGAGGTTACTGAGTATGATGCATTCAAATTTGGATGCTGTGAAGGAGATATACGACGAGGAGATGTCGGTGAGCTAAAACATATACATAGAAAACTGTTTATTCTTTTCATAATTATAAAGAGAAATATATCGGTCGCCCAATACTTACTGTTATGGCGATTTGTTCTAGATATACTATTGAATCTACTAAATCACTGCATACGTACTTATATACTAAACATGACTATCGCAGTCTTGCAACTACAGTACAACCACGCTAACTGATACTAAGAGTCATATTCCTGCAGTCCTATTTGTGGTTGGCTGTAAGCATCAATTAGCGGTGACTACCTAGCTATTATATTAGGTGTTATTTATATGGAGGAGGCGCGGCAGGTCTGTAAGGATAGAGATATTTGGCACTCGGTGCTCTCTGCCTACCCCGTGAGGAACCCTGCGTGAATATATGTATGTATGTATGTTATTAATATCCCGAGATTAGCTGCATTAGTTTCTGATTTGTTTCCCCGCCGTCCTATAGTTTGATCACAGTTGCTCGATGGTAAGAGCCCAGTCCGTTATGTTAGGGAACACACGTTATTCCTTTTTGACTTCCATTTGGTACTCTGTAAAGTTAACAATAAACTAAAACCACAATCTTGTAGTCCGATAAAAAATACTCTAAGACATATAGTATAAGTAAATTGTTATTGCAGAAACTTACAAAAGGTCCAGAGAGACCAATGGTCGATACATATTTCCCTCCAGTGAGCGGTATGATTTGGTGGATTTATAAGTTACGCAGGAGAATCCAGGGTCCCATGGAAGACTTCATTTTATTCGAAGACCCGTAAGTTCAACAAAAACATAATCATTGTAGAAGGGCATTAAAAGGTATTCAATTCCATGAAAAGGTTGTACACATCATTCCCACTCTGGAAATGTTCAGCAATGGACTGAGAGGAGCTGTTTATTGATTTTGAAAGTCTCTTGTAATAATCATTCAGACATGTCTTTATATTAGTTCTATTCTAATTATCAGGTATGAAAGTGCTAATACATAGTTATTTTGTCATGCGAGTTAATTGTCTAAGGTTTAATGGTTCATGTTCTTTCAGAATAATAGATTCGGAGAATGCGATATACATGAAACAAAAGCATAACGAGATGCTGGCTTTTCTCAACGTATTAGAAGATCGGCAGTTTAAACAGTGGTGTGCCACTGTGCCAAACATCTGCAAGACCCATCTCGCTAAAAATCTCATTTACAGAGATCCGCCGTTCGTGAGGAACAACTTTAGCCCAGAGGTAGACAATTACTTTGCACTCAAAAATTATTATAGTTATTTACTAATACAGAGTTGCGTCGTTATTTTGTAATTATATCCCTTGAATACTGACTACCGTTCCAGCTCGTAATGCTGTTGCGAGAGATTAGATACATGAAGTACTTGGACAAACAGGGAATACCACCGGACGGATTAGATTTGTACGCTCGTAATGAGAAGTTGCAGGTAAGTAACATATAATTTCGGAATTTAACGGTTCAGACGGAGGTACGATCTACAATCGTAAATTTTCTCATAGCAAGTGACTGGCAGAAGTAGAATAGTGTCGGCTCACTCGGGACTTTTTTGGCAGCAAACATTTCAGATGGCTTTAATAGGAACGTAACTTTAGATTGGATTATAATTTTATCATAATAACTGAGGGGGCTGGTGGAGTTTATAATTATGACAGTCGCCAGTGGTGTGTTCAATGATTTGCGTGCACGTCCTAAGCTGGACCTTTTTTCTTATGCTATCCTAATACTTCTTATTGGTTTTTAATTTATGAAATAGAATAAGTAAAAGACGAATGCGTTTGCACTACTTGACCTGCTCCGCACGAGAGGAGGAAATTAAGACTGTTATTGCCATTTCTCTTACATTTTCATCGTTATATTTTTCATTTTGTAGTACGACATGAATCGCTTGAACCGTGCTGTGGCCTGGTATAATGCGATCCGAGAGGGTAGTCACGAGACTGAGGTAGCGCTCATCGAGAAAGAGATATCTGCCATCGATAATTTACTCGGTCGAGGCGTTGAAGAACTCACATGGAACGATGACTGTATGTATGCTTATATTTGGCTATTTATCTCATATATTATCATGAAAAGGCTAAATACAATGTCTCATTAAACGCAATAATTATATTGTTTATATTGTTAAAATTGTAAAACAAATAATATTTCCATTAATACAGTCACCGATTGGATGGCGGAAGTGTACACGGCTATCAACACACTGCAAGAGCGAGTGCTGACAGCTCAAAATAACGTGAAGACTGGCCTGGATAACATCGACGCCTGGGGCAACAAGCCGCTCCATAACCGCAAGGAAAACCCGGAGAAATTAGAACTGTTGGCCGTCAGTGAACGGCGTTCTCGGTTTACACAGAGGTTGCAAGCGATTTTTTTCAATTGTGTTCGTTCCAATACTTTTATTATTTGATGCATATTATGTGTTATATGTTTCAGGCGAAATAAAATTCTGAAAAGCCATTCTGAATTTGAGCAAATATTGGCTCAAAATTACAAACTGTTCTTTAACATAAAAGAAGAAGAAGAGGTACAGGAAAATATTTTTTTACTTTTGGAACATTTTTGCAAGACATTTGATGTTACCTCGAACTTCGCAACATTTGATGTTAGCTCCTAGCATAATCATTATTAATTGTAGGTGTTAAAAAATCGAATGTTTACAGTCTGACGAAGAAGAGGAAGAGTTAGAAGAAGTAGATGAAGCTACTCTCGACGATGAAGAGAAAGCAGTGCGAGCAAAACGGTTGGAGGAAATTATGCAGCGTCGGGAAGAAAAACGCAAAGCAAGGGAAGAAAGGGAACAAGAGAAAGCAGAGATTGCGCGAGTGAAATTTGAGAGACGGGAAGCTAGAAGATTAAAACGAGAGGCGAAAGAGGCTGAGAAACAGGAACGGCAAGTCCGGAGAGATGCCGGTAACAAATACGCTTATAGACTTTATTTTCATAGTATTGGCACTTCCAAAAAACAAATAATAAGTGAATGAGAACTTGGATGTAGTACATAAATGGTCTTAAACTCCCTCAGTCAAGTCAAACAAGGCAAGTCCTATATAATGGGATGATGATGATAGTAATAATGATAAGTTAATTTTAATCAATAGGTTCTTCTGAAAGTAACCACGTCATTGTTGTATTAAAAACTCGGTTGACGCGGAGACTTATGTAAATAATAAATAATATATGTATATTGTGTAGGCGAGGAAGTAGAGTCACCGGATGAAGAAGAAGAAGAATTAGATCCTGAGGAACTCGCTGACATTGAGGCGGAGCGACTGGAGATGGAAGAAGAAGCCTTTAGAGCGGCGCGCTGGCCCGCTTACGTGGAAAACGTCGACTCCCTTGTAAGATAGTTTTTAGGTTTGCAACCAATAAAGAAATTTTCTTATTTGAGAGGTCTGACATTAATTTTTAATCTTGATGTTTGTAATAGTGTGCTGATGAATTAATTGTAATTCTTTTTACATAACCACTGCAGGTATCACGTCATATAATGAAGGCTATTCAGTCTAGTTTAAATTTATTCGAAAAACAAACCGATTTAGAAAAGGGACCACGAGTGGCGTTTATGGAAGTCATCGCAGAACTTAGAGACCCAGGTACACTACCAACAAAAAATTTACATATGAAAACAATTTTTCATAATATTCTTAAAGGTCAAATCATTAACTATGTTTACTGCGAATTATTAGATATATACTTCTTCCCGTCTCTGGATCTTGACGATGCTGACGGTCTTTATGACACCCTCAAAGAGATGATGAAAGATATGTTCCTGCAAGCTACAATGTTTCCAAGGATTGACCCTATCGTGCCGATTGCTACATACGAAGGTGATGGGAATGAATAAACTCTGTATATTAAAATACTAGTATTTTCCCATAAATGATGCAATAATATGTATTCACAGACGACATTGCCAAAGAGGATGCTATGATTGATCTATATCATGATATTTTAAAGAGAGTCGAAAATAGCATTAACGACGTAGTACAATATGCTTCGGTAAGTCACGTTTAACTTACATACAAATTGATAAAAGCAACTGTATTTGCATAAATTTTTCATTTATTAGAAATATGAGAAATATACGCCTTTGTGGATGGAAGATAGGCAAGAAGTTTTGGCGGGATTCTTGAAATATGGTCGCGTCATTCCTCCAGAGGAGTTTGATAAGTACAAATATGAGAACGGCTGCGACCCACCGGAAAGTAAACCTACACTTGAACAG
Source organism: Mysoria sejanus stolli (assembly GCA_018245835.1). Classification (NCBI taxonomy): domain Eukaryota; kingdom Metazoa; phylum Arthropoda; class Insecta; order Lepidoptera; family Hesperiidae; genus Mysarbia; species Mysarbia sejanus. The sequence continues at coordinate 4,917 of DWEJ01003901.1, read as the reverse complement.
TACCAGAAGGAAGTAAATATCTTATTCTTTTTTCATGTGATATCGTTTTAATTTTTATAATTGATCGTTTTATAGAATAATAAAAATATTTTCCTTCACTAGATAGATAAGTTTAACGCACTTTATGATGAAGTGGCGGCTCTTCCGTCAGAATATTTGTGTAATGGGTGGTTGAAGTTAGATCTAAAGAGGCTTAATCAAGCGATTATGAATATTGTATGCAAATGGAGCAATCTTTACAAGCAAAACCTCAAAGACCATGTACACACCAGGTACGTGTACAAAATCACCATCTCACAAATTAAAGATTCAAAATCTGCGGTCAAATTATTTTATGCGCCTAATGATTTTAGCTTGGATGATCTAGAGAAGTTTATAGCGTATGCTTCAAGAGAGTTATCGGTGGAATTGGGTGAAGATGACTACGAAGGATTACTGAAAGTGATGGGCGTGCTGAACGAGGTGAAGGCCAAAGTGGACGCCGGGACTGATCAGATGTTCGAACCGCTACGTGACATTATGTACGTTCTGAAGGAATACGGTGTTGACTTCCCCGAGGAAACCTATGAACAGGTAGGAAACCTTTCTAACTGAATACTTTACTACTTGAATTATATTTAACTTGTAACTGTTTGCTTGTCTCGCATACGGATACCCGTGGAAAGGAACCATCAGCATATTATCAATATTCGGTACATACATTGGTAAGAGTAATCGTTAAGGTCACCCTCTGTCGCTGCAAGGCTTCTTGCAATACTGTTGCTACTTTACTAAATAGAATTCGCTACTTCACGCACGTTCTTCTTTCCTTACTTTTTTTGGAGATGGGTTTGTATTTTGCTATATAACATGTTAAACACATTCTGAGTTACTCGTGTGTTACTCAGCTGGACGTTTTGCCGGAGAAATGGAGGAATTTAGTCAAACAAGCAACTGTGATGAGGAACAACGTGGCACCCCTGCAGGCGGCCCAAGCGGCCCTCATTGCCAAACGTGTTTCACTTATTAATATTCGCCTGAACATGTACAGAGACCAGTTTAAACTAAAAGAGGTTTGTATCTTCCGCTGGTATCTATATATCAATACGTGAAAAGAAACCTATGTATTCCTTTTTAATATTGGGCACACTGAGATGAGGCAGACTTGGACTAAAAGTTTACATAGAATGGGAGTGTTCGGCTAAAATTTGCCGTAACATGAATGCCTAGGCACAGCTTAATGTCTTGGCTGCCTACGGTCAGCAGCGACGGCAGCGCATATTGGGATTATGAGCATAACAAATCTAGGGAGGTCTATGTCCAGCAGTGGACTACAATACGCTGATGATGATGATGACGACTATATACATATGCACCTATTTATATGTAACAAATACTTAAATTGAATTAAATAAGATTAACTGTTTACATTCATTCATCAATGTCAGGAACATAACAGTCTGTAGTCAATCCGTATTACGTTACTTCATAGAAGAGTTGTCAATAACATGAGAACCACATTGACGACATGTACTCTTTATCGTTTCACTGCTGGAACATGGGTTTCCTCTCAGAATGAGAGGGTTAAGACCATAGTCTGCCACACTGGCCAAGTGCGGGTTGGCAGACTTCACACACCTTAGAAAACAATTTTTTTAGGCCTCAAAGTGTGCAAGTTTCATCACGATGTTTTCCTTCACCGTAATAGCAAGTGATATTTAAACATTTTTAAGAGGTCCACGCCAGATTTGAACCCGGTCTCCCGGAGTGAGAGGTCGAATTTCAAACCACTAGTAGGGTATCACTGTTGCATTGACGCATTGACGCTCATATTTGAAATGTTAATAATTAAATTGTAATCTTTATTGGACCACTCATTTCAATTGTTTTACTAAATTTTTTATGCTTTTATAACTAGATGTTTTTGGAGACATGCAAAGAGCCATACCGAGAAATTGACAGAGTGCACCAGGAGCTGTTGCAATTTGAGAAAAATGTAAACAATTTGAAAAAGTCTTGTGCACTTTTTGATATTCAGCCGCCCGATGAAAAAAATCTCAAGCAATGTAGGCGTGAATTGAAATTAGTCAAAGTACGTGAAGTATTGTTTTATGTGTCCAACTTTATGTTCGCGGTGGTGTCATATGTATATTTGCGCTAGCTGAATCTGATTATAAGGGCCAAGATACAGGCAAAAATATAAGGAGCAAATTAGGGGTTATTGCTAATTGACATTGTGTAACACTGCTATTTTATATAACACTGCTATTATCATATTATACAACTAGCTGTGGCTGCAGCTTTGCCCACATGGAAATCAGTTTGTCTCCCGTTTTCCAACACATTTCCCTTCACCGCTCTCCTCCTATTGATTATAGCGTGATGAAAAGTAACCAGCTCAGGAGTATGAAAATAATACTACCAAGTTACGTTAAAATCCTTCGAGTAGTTTTTGTTTTCATAACGGTTATACAGACAGACAGACAAAAATTTTACTGATTGCATTTTTGGCATCAGGATCGATTCCTAATCACCCCCCGATAGTAATTATGGAAATATATTTCATGTACAGAATTGACCTCTCTATAGATTTATTATAAGTATATGTAGATATTATATATATTATGTTGTCTTATATTTTACATTTCGTAGCAATTGTGGGACTACTACTACCTTGTAATGGGGACTATTGAGTTTTGGAAGAAGTCTCCGTGGAAGAAGATAGACGCCGACGGCATGGACCAGGAGTGCAAGCGATTCACTAAAGATCTGCGGCAGCTTGATAAAGACATGAGAGTGTGGTAATTAGTTATTTATCTTTCACATAAGTTCACCGTCTCGCTAGTCGATTGGTTGTAAACACGAATGCAGAGCTCCTGGGTTGAAATGTCGGGCGAGTACTTATGGATCTTTTTCACAAAACTTTATTTAATATTTCTAGTAGCGGCTAGGTGTCTGCATTCGTGCCCGGTGTATAGCAATAGGCTTCCCACCTATTTCTATTTGTTTGTCAAATGTAAAATAATTGGTGAAATTGGGAGTGTACTACGTGCACTCTACTCCGTACATCTTCGGGGATTACATACATAAATGTATCAAATTTTCAGGGAACCTTATATATCCATCGAAGCAACAATAAAGAATTTAATGACATCTTTGCGAGCAGTGACGGATTTGCAGAACCCAGCCATTAAAGACAGACATTGGGTGGAATTGATGATGGCAACGAAAGTGTGTAATTAAATAATTCATCGAAATGTGTTTCATTGTATAACTTGTATGATATATATTTATATAATTGTTTTTGTCATTTTCGATGTTCAGAAAGCCGCACATGCACACATCATTTCCATCGAAACAGCTCATCCGCGCACCGCACCATCTGTAGCAAAGCGTATTGTTAGAAAATGTATTTCACTCGATGAAGTTTTAGAGGATTTTAAGTCTTTAGAAGATTCAGAGGAGACTGCGGAAGCTTTGAAAACGTCAACTGATAATAATCACGAGAATTATTACGCAGCCAAGTCCAACCATCATTTACAAATACAAGATTTCAGAAGACCAAAGCTTCTAGAATGTCATAATAGATACAAACTGACCAAACTAAATAGAACATACTCCTTAAAAGAAATGAAAGAAAAAGGAGTTCAATTATCTTCCATGAAAGAATCTTCAAATCAACCGAAGATCACAAATCATGCGCTCATTCTCTCGGAGTTCATTTTGTAAATATGTAGTTAAATCATTTTTGTTATTAAGCAATGTAGTTTCATTTTATAGATTTAGGTAAGCGATATACTATTGTAATTCAGATTTAAATATTATTTTATATTTGTGTACTTTTACTTTGTAGAAAATTTTCGTCTGCTGTATTTCAGGTTAAGTTCCATATTGACGATGACACAACATTAGCCGACTTGTTAGCATTGAACCTTCACAAGTATGAAGAAGAGGTGAAGACTATTGTTGATAAATCAGTTAAGGAAGCAGCCATGGAGAAAACTCTTAAGTATCGTACAATTTATTTAAAATATTTGAAATTTTTAAATCAAATCTATTCATGAGATTGGAGATGAAAATGTTATTCATCATCTCTTTTATCGTTACTCTGTTGCATGCATGTTGCAGGATTCTCTTCCCAGTATGAGAAGGAGGAGGCCATAGTCCGTCACGTGCGCCAGGCGGCGGCGTGCGGCTTGGCATTAAATCATTAAGTGGAAAGTCATTAAAATGTTGTATTCTTTCGATTTCAGAGAATTGCAGGCAACATGGGCTGTAATGGAGTTTGAGTACACTGTTCATGATAGAACCGGAATCAAATTGCCAAAGGCGAGCGAAGAGCTCGTGGAGACTCTGGAGGATAACCAGGTGATCTTATCAATTTTCCAGTACAATGTTGGCTGCGTTGCTGATTTTGTAAACTCAATAAGACTGTTACTAATATTGTCTTTGTGACCGAGGGGCAAGTGGGCCTACCGAGCGAGAGATTCTCCGTTTGATCCCCCGACTGGGAACTATTGAATTTTTCATCTTGAAATTGTTACTAGTAGTTCTGAGTCTAGATTTGCGCTAATTTAGATCAGTGTGTGGCAATTAGAGATGTAACGAATATTCGCATTCGCATTCGCGAATATTCGCAAATTTTTGCATATTCGCATTCGCATTCGAAAAATTTTTGCGAATGTTTTGCCCATATAAATTTTAGAAGAAAAAAATTACAAAATCAAAATCCACTTATTTCTTATGTTTTTTCTTACAACACTAAGGGACAACCTAGTGATCAAATTATCAATTTTCAGTTTATCATTTGGTATTATTTATTATTTACTTAACTTTGATCAATGAAGCTTAACAATTAAATTTTCATTAGAACATTAACACAAAAAATATATAATGTAATGAAAACAAACAAAAACAAATTCTTCTATGAAATTTTCT
>DWEJ01003900.1:0-10086 GCA_018245835.1 Mysoria sejanus stolli | reverse complement strand
AAACGTAACCGGTGAAACGTGGGAGTATTCTACATTCCTCTGCCTACCTCTTCGGAGATTACAGGCGTTACGTTACATTACTTTTATTTACCTTTACGCTGTTCAACATATTTTATATCTCATGTATAAAAGAATCAGGAAGTCGATCGACAAGATGATTGACATGTTGCTACAGAGACCGTTACCTCCACACACTCGACGACTCTGCCGTGGAAGGCGCTGGCGAGCTTGGCCGACTTGAAGCGCACGGCCAGCGTCTCGTGCTCGGGCGCGCCCTCGGCGAAGTTCTGTCCGGCCCACGTCCACGCGCAGTCCGACTTCGTCATCGGCAGCAGCACCAGGTTTTTGAATAGCAGCATGTTCAGTACTGCCTTATGTACCTGCAATATTATTCGTTATACGTTCAGTTGCAGTATCCTGTTGAGAACGACAAAATGGAAGGTGATGTAAACGCCACTGAACTACGGAGTGCCGAAGCTAAGCCACGCTAAGCTACGCGATACGCGTGAATCCTTCATATGCAATATGTCGGATGAATGCGTTATGTAGTAAATTATAGTGTGTTGAATATAGTGTGTGTGTTTAAGTATGCCGTAAGGAAAGTTCCTAAAAAGCACATGTGAATAATAGTAAACATTATTGAAACCTGTTCTCTACGCAACAATAGCCGGTAGGAGTTGCGGCCCGGGTGATACAGCAACTTCATTTCGCCAATACCGCGTTCCTTCCACTCCCGAGTTTTCTCATCATACCGGTATAGCTTGCAGCGTTCGCCAAAGAGTTTCTCCTGAAAAATATTTTATATTACGTAACAGAAAAGAAATTCAATGCTTTAAATTGTTACAATCTCATATGACGCGTTCGTGGTCTTAGGCAATTGACGAGACACATTTCTACAAAATAACAATGCCCTGGGGGGTTACTTTTTAACTTTCAAATAATTTCACAAATTTTTACTAAATCATTTTCTCTGTACATAATAATATCGGTAATAGATAGTTTTACCAACCTGTAGATGCGAGGTCGGCACTGAATAAAGCGACTAATTAACAAACGTCTACTAATTAGTAGACGTTTGTTAATGTTATTACTAATTAGTAATAATTTTTTTGGCTTTATCTTCTCTTAACCGATTCGTTGCTGATGGCACGCCAGTCGTACCACATAATGCAATGAATAGGTTAAGTTGTAGTGTCGTGTTATTAAAAGGAATTAGAGACAAAATGAATATTTGATTTCTTAAAATATACAGGTTACTCGCGGTTGCAGTTAGTAATAAGAAAAAAATAAGTCTGACAAATGTCCCTTGCAGGAATTTAAACTCAACGTTTCGAACATTTTATAAACTAAACGTTTAGATAAGATAACCGCGAGCACATGTCTCCACAAACCAATTAACGAACACATCACGTGACGCGTACCTCATCTTCTTCCCCTGTCGTAACGGTAACTTTGTCCGGCAGGGGCACTATAGGCTCGTACTGCGGATCGTAATCCTCATCGTCCGCAGCGCCAGACGCCGAGTTGTCCCCTGCGCCAGTCTCTCTAGTTGGCTTGTCGTTCGCTTCGCTAGTTTTGACACCGAACAATTGCTGACCGGCACCTTCCCATTGAAAATCTACTTTCTCTGCGACAGGCAAAACAAAGATGAATACATTTAAAAATCGTGATTTGTAAATTATATTATTCCGACTTTCATACGAAATACTTACTTTCACTATTAAATCCAGCGGCACTAGATGATAATGCTGCAAATGTTAGACTATTGTCAACGTTGAAAGGTGTATCCTTCCTCTCCACGGCTTCACTATCAACATCTATTGTTGAGCCGCCGTCATCTGTAGCTGTGTTTTCTGCAGATATTTTTTTGTCGTCTACTTCTTCTTCAAAAACATTTGCAGAAGTATTACTAAAAACGTTTCCAAAAACTGTGTTTTGACCTGTGGCAGTGCTAGAGAAACCAAAGTTTTTCATAGCAGCAGGACCAAATATGCTCCCTATTGAGGAACTACTGAATAAATTAACTGGCTTTTGGTCATCTGTTCCAAAGATTGACCTCACCGCAGTGTCTGGAGCCCCATCTATTCTGTTTTCTTTAATGCCAAAAATAGGTTTGTTCATTGAAACCCCAATTGAATTTTCACCAAATATTGACTTTGTTTCACTAGTTTTTACATCAGGTTTTTCTATTGATGCATCCTTTTCATCTTTTGTAATATTCAGGGTTCCGAGTTTAGGTGGCGTTAAAATAGAACCCTTCCCAATTACAAATGTATTCACGCCTGTATTAGGATTTACAGCAAATGCGTTCTCTTTATTGGTGACGTCACCCTCCCCCGCACCATTATCACAGCTAGTATTAGAACCTTTTGCTTCTAATGGAGTACGGAATACAGTTGTATCCATTGTTTTCTCAAAACTAGTTGGAGTTCCATACACAGAATTTGTTGGACTTTGGAAGTTTGGCATTGATTTTACAGGGGTTGAAAGACCAAAGCCCGATTTCTGTTGTACTTTAATAGGTTTCACAAGTGTTTCAATGGTTTCCTCCTCATCCTCAGTTTTACAGCCCCGACATCCTTGACATGGGTCTTTGGTTTTGTATGTAAAGAAATTTTCGGGAAGTTGCAGCTCTCTAGCTTTCTGCTTGTCTTCTGCAGAGGCTTGTATTTCTTTGACAAATATTACGTCATCTAAACCTGTTTCTTCCTTGGGTTGTTCTTGTTTCTGTTATTAAGGAAATAAAATGTTTAAAACTACATCGCATTATTGTTATATATTGAACACAATTTTAAGCAACGTTTAATACTACAGGCTATGGGTACAAAGTTTGTAATAAATTGGAAAAACAAATGACATATTATAATCCCATTTAACAGCCTAGATTCAATCCAACAAAACTATAAGAAGGCTTTTTGCTTATTTGTGGGAACTTAAGTTTAAAAAAATAAATAAAGACTGTGTGTACCATTACTTAAATATTCATTTAAAAAATCGTGTTATACTTTCATAAAAATATGATTGCCTCATTGGTCGTGTTGGTTGCAAGAATGACTTACGATCGGCAGGTCCTGGGTTCAAATCTCGGGTTGAGCACTACTGGATTTTTTAAATTTAGGTTTTCTAATTGTGCCTCGAAGTCTCGAAATGTTTCCGGTTCATTGCTTTAGGTGCACCATGTATTTCATAGTGGGTCGTAAACGTAACTGGTGAAACGTGGAAGTGTACTACAGTCCTCTACCAATTTTTTCAAGGGTCACAGGCGTGATGATGAGAACAAATATAACCTCTATGTAGTTTTACACATATTGATAACTTATGTTTATGAAATGAACATGTCAGGTCTGTATGAAGAGATATTTTCTCTTTCTCTCTCTCCCCCTCTGCCTACCCGATAAAGGACCTAGCGTAATATTATAATAACAATCGTTTTAGAACATTATAATTATCACATCGAAATACCAAATATCTTAATCAACAGTTAAAAAACAACTCACCTTAGCTTCAACACTGTGTTCTCCAAATATATCCTTTAGATGACTCAATTTTTGATTGTTACATTCCGTCGTATTATTGTTGGATTTATCTTTGGGTTTTATTCCCATAAAATCAAAGTTTTTAATTTCCGTCCAATTTAATTGGGGAGTTGGAAGTAAAGCTGGTTTAGTTGTACTTTCGTCCGTCTTTTTTAAGCAAAAGTTGATTGGCCCATCGCTTGCTGTCGGCTGTTTGGTAATAGCAAAAACGCTCGTCGTAGCTTTTTGCTCGCCAAAAGAAACAACAATAGCTGTCTGATTCCCGGGAATACCGAAGTTAAATTTTTGTGTACTCGGGGTCTCAAACAAATTAGTCACCTGATTTTTGTTTTTTGTACCAGCATTCGCAGAGCCGAAATCGTATTTGATCGTCTTTGTAGTCGTATCCACATTTTTAGGGTTATTGCAGGCACAGCATACATTTACATTCCCATTGTTTCGTACTAAACATTGATTACATTCCCAAGATCCTTCTTTAGGCCTAAACAGATCGCCCCAACCGGATACTACAGTCGGAATTGGATCTTTGGCGAAAGTAAGACTGTTTGGCGTTTGTCCAGGTATGCCAAATGTTATTGCTTGATTGGTTGGTACAAATTTTGAGTCATTTTTTTGCATTGTTGTATCTCTGCCTGTATTACAAGCAACACAGGTGTTTTTGTCTGCTTCATTGCGCAGCATACAAGTCTTACATTCCCAAGTACCAGGTTTTGGCACAAATTTATAAAAACTGTAAGATACAGGTACTGTGCTTTTGGTAATATTATTTCGCCCGCTAGGTTTTGGTTGTTCGCAACAGGCACACTGTTCAAAGTTCTCAAGATTATTGGTGAAACATGTTTCACAATGCCAAGATCCCGGTTTAGGTTTAAATTTGTCACCAAAGTCGGATTGCGTTATTGGCTTCATTGTATTTTGCTCCAGTTTAACCATTTTTGAATCATCACTCATATTAGCCTGAGCAGCTGTGATAGCAGAAACAAAATTGTCACAAGTTTGTACATTTTGAAATCTTAAGCAAAATGTTTCAGCTACCAATTCGCCATCAGAAAAATCTTTTGCACACCATGTTACCGCTTTCTCCATATTGGGCATTTTCTTGAAAACCATCTCCTTTGTTATGGCGTGATTGCAGCATACTTTCATTATTTGTTGTCTACGCATTAACAATCGCACCTTTTGCATGTTATCTTTATGTACGAGTAATTTTATGTTACCAAGGCCACGCTCTTTCCATTCCTTGGCAGTAGTATCTAACCGCAACAGTTTGGCTCGGTGTTCAAACAGCACATTTTCGTCTTCTTCTCCTGTTTTTTGATCAATTAATGCAGGCAATGGAATTACAGGTTTAAATTCGACGGTAGGTTCAAATTCTTCAACGACATCAGAAGTATTCAATTTATTTGGTGTATCGGTTTGAATTGGCTGGCTCTCCGAGTTTTGAATGGATGGTACATTAAATATATTAGCAAATGGAGAGCTGGTACTTTTTTTAAATGTCAATCCACCAAATATGTTGGTTTTAATAGTAGTATTTTCAGTGTTTTGGTCATTAATGGTAGTTTCAGATACCGGTTTAAATGTAGGCGCAGTACTAAAAGTAAAGCCACCAATAACAGTTTTGTTTCCGTCATCAGCTACGCTTTTATTCACTGTCGCCACTGCGTTGGGTTTCGACTCTTTTGATTTTATACTAACCTCATTTTTGGTACAAAGTGAAGCTTCTTGTCGAGCCTTTTCAAATACATCGTAAAATTTTTTAGCTATATCCGCTGTTTTGAATCGAATACAGAATTTTTCCAAAATAACCATTTCTTCCGCAAAATCATTCGCAACCCAGAAATAAGCTTTGGTTTCATTTTTCATTGGCTTTATTTCCATTTCAGCTGAGATTATATGATTTGCACAGATTTTATGTATTTGTTCTCTTCGCATAAGTACCCTGACCTTGTCAGTTTTTTTATGCTTCAGTAATTTCATTTCTCCAAGTCCCCTTTCTTTCCATTGTTTATCAATAAACCTAAATAATTTGGCTCTTGAACTGAATATAACGGTTTCGTCTTCTTCGCCAGTAGTTACTTTTACCTCTGCTGGTAGAGGTATAATTGGTTTAAAGTCAGGGCATGGATCATAATTTTCAATCGATGTATTACTTTTCTCGGATAACGTTCTAGATTTATTTAAACTAGTATTTGGTGAGGGTGCTGTAAGGATTCCATCAACAACGGTTTTTGATTCTTCATTCTGTTTAGATCCACTTATATTGAACGGGGTAATTACAGAGTTTTCAGACCTATTATTCGAAAATACTGTAGAATGATTCCAACTTGGTAAACTTTCCACTGATGTATTTGATATTACTCCTTTATTGTTAGCCGAAGGGAAACTGAACACTGAAGATGTTACCCCTTTGGTATCATTAACTGAAGGCAATGGTATTTGGTAATTGTGTGGACTATTTTTGATATGTTTAGGTGGAATTGTTACACTCAATATTGGCGCAGGAGCGGACGTACATGCAGGTAGAGGATCTGAAGAAGTAATAACTACATTCACTGGTAATTTTGAGGTATCTTTCACATCTACATTTGGTGCAATTTTTGTGGTTGAGGTTGATATTTTAGTTGAAGCAGAAGTGACAAGGGGCACAGCTGAGATTGAAGACACAATGGGAACTGATACTGTCGTTGTAGCAGGGACTGTTGGCACTGTAGGTATAGTTGGTATGTTTGGCGCGACAAGATTTGTTACATCTAAATATATCTGATCCTGGGTTGTATAAACACCGGGATAGTTGGTTTGAGATCTAGTGGGATCGAATATTGGAGGCGCACCTGGAATAGTTGGAACTTGAGGGAATTGTGAATATTGATTATAAAGATTGTAAAAATTTTGTCCATATAATTGGTAGGGATTCGTGGGAACTGGAAAAGGTGGTAGAAGACGCTGGGCAAATTGCGGCATTACTTGTGAAGGTCCAAAGGGTAATTGTGTTCCGAAACCTGCGACATTATCATTAGCCCTATACTCTTCCTCTAAGTTGTATAATTCAGTTTCATCTATTGTCTGTTCCGAGGAAGCTTTTTTTAATTTGCTCACCTCTTTTTTTAACTCAGCAATCTGTTTCTTTAACTCACCGACATCCTTAAATTCGTTTTTAAATTCGTCTATTTGATCTCTTACTTGATCTACAGAAATCTTCAAAAGTTTGAACTGTTCTGTAGTGTTTTGAATGTTGCCGTTAATGGTATTTATTATTTGGTTACTCAACTTACGATTTTCATCAAACCATTCTTTTGTGTGTTCCATAAAGTCATTAATAATGGTGTCTTTTTTCAGCAAACCTTTCATTTGTTTCTCAATTCTTTCTAACAGCTTTGGATCCGTTAGACTGTTATCTAAGATTTGCGTATCTACAGCAGTCCGGTAATTAGTCATATTAGATGTAGAAATATGTTTTTTTGACGGTTTTGGAGTTGAACTAACGTTTTTCTTATGATATACACTTGATTTAGACTTTAAAGATATAAATTCATTTCCACCTATTGATTCATTATCAGATGATATTTCATTTAATGCAGAGTTGGATATATCTGGATCAATTTTATTCATAGAATACTCAATATCTTCAATTAATTCTTGAGTATCAGAATACAATGCACTATCTTTGTAAGTTATATCTGTTTCTTTAAGTTTTTCTAAAGCTTTATATGCAAAATATTTGGCTTTATTCAATAAAGTCACATATTTCATTTCAAAGTCCTCATTTGAAGAATTTTTCTTTTCTTGAAATGCTAATTTCTTGTAAGTCTCACTAAGGTAGTAACAAGCATTTGGCGATTTAAGGCTTGAAAGCATATCTATAGCTTTTTCAAACTCACCATCATTGATGTCACATGTGGCTACATAAATTTTACATTCTTCTATTAAGGTGTTTAATTCCTTTGTATCAAAATCCTTATGTGTATAATCAAATAGTCTCTTGTCTGGCATTTTCACAACAACTTTACCTTTAAGTTTCTCAAGAAGGTTAATGGCTGAGTGATAATATAAGCGAGCTCGCATTTGTAACTGGTGTTTTTCATCTACTACATCACAATGATTTGCTTGTTCTTTAAATATGCCTCCAAGTATGCAAAGGAGTTTAGGGTCAAGTCCATGATTATCAACACACCTTATTACTTCAATACCACTATTTAATGTTGAATGTATGCCGGTTAAATCTGTACCTAACTCTTTCTGGCTGTATTTATATGCACAATCCCACCATTTCATTTGTGAAAGGGTGCACAACATATCAGAAATGTTAGCAGGAAGTATGTTGGGTTTGCCAGGATTATGAATGGCAAGTTTATTATCTTTGTTTTTAGTTGATAATGTAGCACTATATAGGAATGCAAGAATGTCCAGTTTATTTAGGCTTTCAGTGCCATAATTATTTGTGGTTGTCATTAACATGTCAAACAAAGAACATTTAAAGGTGGCAAAATTTTTGTAGTTCAGCAATGTCCACACAAAATGGTGAAGTGAATTGGGATATTTCCTTAGAGCATGATCATCATAGGCTTCTACTTCTTGTTTTCTTGGTAGTCTAAGAGTGGGAGTATTAAAAGTGTTTGATAACAAGTGTGATGATTTATTCTTTACCATCTGGTCTCTGCTTGGGAATACGACCTCATAAATCTTGTCCCTCCAATGAGCACCCGCAAAAAATTGTGAAATATGATCTAAAAACACTTGACTATTTTCTAGTATATTTGATAATATGTAATGACCAGATTGAGAGCATCTGTAAGACCCCTCTAAAAAAATTTGGTATACTGCATTCTGTTGTTTTTTAGGTGCATGATTCAACCAATTTACTTTAGGATCAAGAGGTTTTATTTGCCAAGCAATTAGCATTAAGGGGCTTGCAAATTTTGTTGCTTCACGCCAACCCATTTGACTTTTCTTAGCTTTTTTCAATAAATACATTGAAGTATGAAATGCAAGTTGTCCACGGTGATGGTGTACTAAACTGGAATGAAATTCTCCTAATCCAGGTGCTCCAACCTTGTGGACACTCTCCAAGGCTTGATCATAACTACATAGAAGATCATTTGACTCAACTAAACCTTTTGAAGAACCATTAGGTACTTCAGTTAAACTCAGAGCACAAAGTCTTTCCTTGACAGTTAGTAAAAGCAATTGATAGAGCCAGTCCTTGGTGTTGAGGGCATTATGTTTAAGAACTTCTGAGAGTGTATCATACCAGGTGTAATTATTTAAAAAAAATTGGTCATCAAACTCTACATTGCAGCTGTGATCAAATGCTTCATCAATTTGATTGTTAAGTAAGAAATGTTTCAGAAGACGAGTGTGAAGAGTCACATCTTTTGGCCTTACTTCAAGTTCAGCTTTTAAGAATTTTACCAAAGCTTCAGAATCCGGATTGCTGGTAGAAAGAAGTCGTTCCCGAAGTTTGAATGTTATTGGATGCCTTGGAAATGTAGCTTCTGCCTTTTCACACCAATACTTGGAGCATCCAGGATCTATTTCAACTTCATCATCAGCAAGAAGCTCACATACTGAAAAACAAATAGTGTATATTAATTTATAGGATAATTAGCTCTCTGTACTACTGCTATTAAAAAAGAGACAGGATATTACTAGTATCACAATACATTTAGATTATTTTAAACACAAACTGCATTAAGGTCATAATGCATGGTATCCAATCCTTTCTCAATACAACACTCAAAACCCAAAATTATTATGATCATCAACCTTTTTATGATTCCATTGTTGGACTGTTTCACAATGTGAAGAGGTAAAACAATATTTTGCTATAGTAAAGGTATGTGATGCTATAGTAAAGGTATTGCTATGTGAAGAGGTAAAACAATAGTGGTTATTGGTAGACTTCTCATGGCTTAGAGTAAATCATAGAGAAGTCTAAGGTGAGTTCCTCACAATTAGTGTTGTGCCAGATCATTAAAAATGTATATCCATGGATACAGATCTGAATATGGACATTTTATATACGTCATTGTTTCCTTACTCATTAACATTTGTATTAACATACAGACCTTTATTTTCTTACTCATTTATATATTAAAAATATATATTAAAATAAATTATCTATTAAAATAAAAATAAAAAAAACTGCAACAAACATTCCAAGTGAAAAACTTTTCAGTGCAGTAGGAATTGTTTATGATTCTTATCATAACAGTACATTTAGGGGACAAAGCTGCCAAGTTACTCTTTTTCAAATAAAATTTACCATTACTTAATTTCAATTATGATTAATAAATTTTTAGTTTCTCTAATTTTCATTGTGCTAACTCGTGTTATGTAATGTACACTTTATGTGGCACACAGTATTAATTTACATTATTAGAACAATAATTGAATGAGAATTTAGTTTTGTTTTTCTCATTAGCTCATAGTTACAAAAGTGATCTTAAAATTGTCTATTATATTGATCATTATAAAAAAAAAACGAAAATTTAGGCTTTATTTTCTCATTTTCTGTGATGGTATAATTTTCTATAATACCAATCTCATT
>DWEJ01003899.1:0-10088 GCA_018245835.1 Mysoria sejanus stolli | reverse complement strand
TTGTTTTAAAAAAACGTCTACCACCTTCTACAACGCACTAAGCCATCACACCACACCGCCCAACATACACGTCCCTCTACCCCACACTCCGTCATTCCACATCCTACATGTTCGCACCGACTTGTTTACTGGTTCTATAAACGCAAAGGTAATTTGAAAGCTCGCCCCTGCCCCCCTGCCCCCCGCTAACCCCCGCAGCCCCCCGCTGCCCCCCCCGCGCCGCCACTCACACGTTGACGTATCGGAAGATGCCGCGCACGTCGACCTCGCGCGCAACGGCGCCCGCCAGCGGCACCGTGGCCTCGCCGCCCATGCCCACCAGCACCACCACGCCGCCCGACTTGGTGGCCTGCCGCACAACATACACTGCTGGCTAAACACTCTTTTGTACATATTTATATAGTACCTACTCATGAAGTCAATAAATGCATATTGGTTGTTCATGATACATCAAGTAATCGCATATGGCGTCGTAAATGATGCAGATTTCAATATAAATTTTTGTTACCTACTAAATTCTCATTTCGTATTGTTAATGGATATTTTAAATTTCAGAAATATAATATAATCTTGTCTCTACAATAATGAAGAATAAAAATCAGTAACAGTACTATTCCTGTGCATCAGATGAATGAATGAATGTGTGAATTTATTGTGGTGAATGCTATTTAATAAATATAAGGAACAAACCAGCATGGCCAAGCGAACCGTGGCCTGCACGCCGCTGGCGTCCACGGAGATGTCGGGGTGCGTGCCCAGCACCTCGTGGACCTTCTTGACCAGTTCCGCCTCATTGGAGTCCGGCGACACCTGGATTGTATAATCTGCGCCCATGGTTTTCGCCATGTCCAAACGAGACTGTAAAATATCTGCGAGGATTGCCAAAAAAATAAGACTTGTGTTACATTTAAAAAAGGAACGAAAAACAATGTTGAATAAAAGATAAGTTCGCGTCACCTGTCAGTATAACTTTACTGGCGCCCATGGCCTTAGCCGCGAGCATGGTGACCAGGCCGATGGGCCCCGCGCCCAGCACCAGCACGTTGTGCCCAGCGGTCACGCCGCCGCGCCTGCACGCGTGGATACCGACCGACAGCGGCTCCAGCAGTGCTCCCTCCTCCATCGACACGTGGTCCGGCAATCTAGAACACAGACAAGTCGTCTTTACCGTTTGTTAAACAGAACACACGAATGTACTACTAAGATATAAGAACTATACTAATAACTCTAGAACAAGAATTCTCCCAACGTAGCGGCAGCTGCTGTGTTAGGGCTTTGCGTATATTGTAATTATTTAATGTCAATGATTGTTACTTGAAGCAGAAGTCGGCGGCGTGCTTGTAGTATCTGGCGAGGTTGCCGTGCACGGGCGGCGTGGCGCAGAACTGGATGTCGGGGCACAGGTGGTAGCGGCCAGACTTGCAGAACTCGCAGTAGCGGCACGGCACGCCCGGCTCGATGGCCACCCGGTCGCCCACCTGCAGATTCTTCACCTTGGCACCGATCTGTAATACGATTGCCTGATATCATCTAGGAATTCTATCTATTTCCAGAAGTGACTGCAGGTGCATTGAGTTCCACTTCCAGCTGCAAATGTTGTCTTATTACTAATACAACTGCATAACAATTAATAATAATGAATTAGTGATTTAGACTTCCGGGGATCCTAGAGATCCGGCAAACCTTGGAGTTCTTCAGATTCCTTTGCGATGTCTGTCCGTGTAGTACCTACCGCCTTAATGCTTCTCGCTCTGAAAGGAGACCCTTATACAACAATAGACCGATGATATAATAACGGTAGAGCTTAAAAAAATGTTCTCCAAGATATGTGAAATCTGCCCGCACCGCACTTGGCCAGCGTGGCAGACTATGGCCTTAACCCTTTCATTCTGAGAGGAGACCCATGTTCCAATAGTAAAACGATAGAGAGTAACGGTTGCTATCTGTTCTGGTTCCGTAGGATTACATACATATAAAAATGTTCAACGCCAGGTCCCTTGCGAGGTACCGAAGTACAGGGAGCACCTAGAACCGGATATCTCTAGCCTCACTCCCTTCATACATGTTATACAAATATCGAACAGTATTATAATTTTCTCTTGGCAAAATAAATTTATTATTCAAGATATTAGTATGTCGCATATTCATGGTGGCGCTGACAAAAGTCCATGGGAAGAGATGAACGCCGTAGTATCTCCAATGTAACATTACTCCTGTATATCAGTGAACAAGTAGGCAAAACAGTGTCCTCCACTGCATTCCTAAGTTACATTAACACACGTTAACTAATTATATTTACGTCCCGCCATGGACTAGGTCGTGAGCCTATTGGTACATACCGGGCACAAGTCCAGATTCTCAGCATATACTGAGATTTAAGAATTAGAAAATAAAACTTAGCTCAAAGCAAGAACCAACGAGTCTTACGCAGTAGTAATTATTCAATAAACCATGCGTCAAAGTCCAATAAAATTTTAATATTTGCATGTTGCACAAATTGCCTTCAATCTGTTGCAATTGTAAAGATTAAATATAACTGTGAAACATTGAGGCTATAGTCATTTAAGCATTTGTCTAAATCGTGGTTTATTTTTCAACACTCATGCCCAGCGCTGGTCTGCAAAAGGCTTATTAAGATGGTTTACTGCAGAGTTAGGAAAAATGCGAAATAAATAACATTAAAAGAAAATTATTAGGTAAAAAATGTCGAACCTCGACGATTTTAATAATGATTTAAAACTCCGATACGTGGGTTGGTCATCGAATGGAATCTATGTAAATGTGTACTGAACCTACAATACCATGTAATTCTGCACTTCATATGTGGGGGAGACCCGTGTATAGTGAGGTAAAGCAAAAATAAATTTTGACCTTGGCCTTGACCTTGACGTTAATGACGTAACAGTCACGCTGACCATTCAATTTTATTTTCATTTGATGTAACTTATACCAGAGTTCATTGAAACATTCCCTTGGCGTTAACTTTTCCAAGTGTTCAGTTTCGCCTGCAACTCGTTTATCAAGTGAAATGTAATTGTTTACGTGCGTCAGCAGTTCGACTTTTTTAATCTTATCAATTGCTCGTAATGGCGCATGATTGTCCAACGTAGAAATATCACAATCAACTTTGTTAGCATTAGCATTAGATAACATATTCAGGATCAAAACAGTCGGAACTGATAAAGACGTCTGCAAACTATATGACAGTCATAGTTTGTAAGAAATAAATATTTTTTTATACAGTTATATAACTTAACGACTTCGTTGGCCAAGTTGTTGTAAACGCGACGTCCGATCGAGAGGTTCCGGGCTCAAATCCCGGGACCCCGCCCCTATTGGGGAGCTATTGGATTTTCCTAATTTAGAATTAAACTTAGATTTTACAACTGAAATGTCTAGTAGTGGCTTAGAGTTGGGACTTGAACCCGGTGTATGGCAATAGGCTCACCTTCTGTTCCATGTGAAACGGAGAAGATTACTACAGTATTCTGCCTACGTCTTGGGGGAATCCCCATAGAAGCAGGCAGAGGAATGCAGAAACTCCCACATTTCACCAGCTACGTTTACGTCCCAGTATGGAATAGATGGTGAGCCTATTGCCATACACCGGGCACATACCCAGGTTCCGAACCACTACTAGAAAATCTAAGCTAGAAAATTTTGTAGGCGTAAAATTACAGACGTGATGTTACGATATAATTACGAACAAGCTGGGGTGACGCGACGCTCGCCGTCTGTGGCGCCGTTGCATTACATGTTATAGAAATATCGAATACTATTGTGATGTTCTTTTGTCAATAGAAATTACCTACTCTGCGGTCATCGGGTGTTACAGGCTCGTTACGTTTTCAACCTAACGAAAATAGCTGTTGCTAGATGTTGCTAGACAGACAACCATCCAGGACGGAACATAAGCAATATTGTACAGAAATGTGGTATAGATCATTAACCACCCTTGAATGTTAAATTAGACCAAGTCATCTTTAAGTATGCCGAAGCTGAAAATGGCATACGTTTATAGTTGGATGGATATAAACTAATAATGAGAATCGATATAATGATATCTACTGATGATGATGATGAGGAAAATGTTGATAATGATGGTAACATAGTGGTAATTATGATGAAAATAATGTAGTGTCTGTCTATAGGAATCTTTTGTAGCGAAATAAGTATTTTTGGTTTGCTATATGATTTTAAGCATTTTTTTCTATGATTCACAAGATAATTAGCAATTTAAATAAGCCGCTGCAGAATGTTTGCATGGCGAATATTTCGTATGTAACAGCGCCCACATGACGTCTACGGTTACGGCACAGACTTTAAAAACGCGTTTTTTTACGTAGTATTGTGCACGACACACACAAACGCAAATATGTTGCCTGTATTAACTGAACTAGTGAGAAGCGGAGGTTATTGAAACAAAATTCACGTCGACGTTATTATCTTTTTATATAAATGTTCGTTTGCTAATTTTAATATAAGTATTGTCCTGGCGACTCCTTATCAACGTAAACAGACATTGAACATCTCCGTCCTTGCGGACGTGAAGTGCTTCATCTACAACTGTTGACAATGCTCCTCCCCTCAGTAACGGCCATGGTATGCATCGCTAGCCAAGCTTCAGAGAACATTATGAATAACTTTAAGATAAGCAGGATTCCGTACAATGGTTTCCTTTACCGTTACAGCGAATTTTCTGTTACAAATGTTACAATGAAAGACACCAAAGATTGATCAATGCCTATTTTAGTTGAATCTACTTGTGTACACACTTGGCGTCTCTCGAATTATTTGTTCTAGTCACGTACATTGCTGATTAGTATACGTAGAGCATGATAATTTGTGGCAGCAAAGTTTCTATCGGAAACAATCCGATTTGAATACTTTTTTGTACTTAATTCTTACAAAACAATAACAAATATATATTAGTTTGTAGGCAATGTTGATCAACCTTTATAAAATTCGACATAAAACGTGGAATGCTCTAGATTAAATTGTAAACATTTGTAGCCAAGAAAATAGCGTGAAACAGCTGTAATAACAACTACATCTGTAATTATCGGTTACTACATTGAAACTCGAAAAAAATGCGCACAGACGCAAACACGCTGTTCTGAAAGAACCTTAAATCCGTGCAACCTACAACAAATATACCACCCATAATCAGTTTCATTCTTACAGTACACAGGTACTCTAATAATATGCTAAATAATACACATTGCGTGTACAGCTTGGATATTCTGTTTGTAAATTTTTAAATGCACTGACATTTAGACTCAGTATAGCAATAATATTAACATGCCATATTATAAAAAACAGGAAATACGCGAACACGTTATGGTATCTACGTCTCGTCTCGATAGTATTTTTATTACATTTGAAATTAGAACGAAATAAAACCGGACTGTTAAGCTGTGTTTTGTTTTGATACCGGTTTTAGAACGGACAAAAATATTTTAGCGATCTAGATGGACACACCTCCAGCGCGCGAAATTGTTCGAATGTCAAATGACTGGTGTCATAATAATTATGTTCGTTACGCATTCACGGTGATAAGTATAATACCTACTTGAAACAAATAAAAACCAATAAATACGTTACATAAATGTTATCTTGACATATTTATCAGCAGATACGTATGAGTAATCGGCCAAAATCTATAAAATATACAGAAAGTAAGTACAATGTTAATAAAATGTGATAATCGAGTATTAATATGTCAATTAATTATTTTAGATATGTTATAATTCTCTGTTTTATTTACACTATTTATTATTGTTTTGTACCAAAACTTTTTGTGTATAATTTATGCAAAAACAACTGTTTATATGCACACAGTCAAACCACCTACCTATCAATAAACACCTAGACGATTTTCAATATTAAATAAATATGTTTTCATTCTAAAAATTTTTGAATATTTTAATACAAGTTTTATAGGACTTACCTTAGCGACTACTCCGGAAGCCTCGTGGCCCATGATCATGGGAGCCCTGAGGGTGAAGTGTCCGCACACGCCCTTCTGCCAGTAGTGGACATCTGAGCCGCAGATGCCGACACAGTCCATACGTAGTAACACCTCTGGAATAGTAACGAAGTCTCAATGAACAATTTTACTTACTACTTTAGAAGTGTTTACTGCATTTGTTAGCTTTTATTTGGGTTTAAAGGAGAATAAAAGTGTACTAAACGAATACGATGATAAATTAGACATGTCAATGAAACTTTACTGCCTCTTTAGTCGCGTCATTGTAGGCGTGATTGTCGCAGGATTGTAGGATCAGTAGACTGCTGAACAAGGCAGCCCGGGTTTGATTTCCAGGGTGGGAAAAATATTAAGCAATGGTTTTTTTTAACTTGAAATTCCCAGAATTAACTTAGTGTCTGGATTTGTGCGCATGCCCGCTGTTCTCGTCTCAAGGTCATCCTCAATTTCACGGTGAGACCTACGGCATAGTTGGTGCCTCTATCTATCCCTTCGGATAATAACGAGCCTGATCTTATATTATGAATTTTACAAGGTTTAGAGATTTTCCTCTTTTCAATTTTGAAGTTGACATAATACTCTTTTGACGGTTGCGATAGGAATGAATTTATTCGGTAAACATACACGGTATATAAAGAAAAAAATAGATCATATATATCTATAATATATAGCATAGAATATCTTGGAGTTTTGAATAAATAAATAAATGCAATTAGAGAAACAAAATTATTAAGATAACTGTGTTATGGAAGAATTATTAATAAACTAATGAACATGTGCACACCTGACATGTTTTAAGTAAATTACATTAAAACTTAATAACGAAACGAACTAACTTAAATAAAAAAGTAAATTAATAAAGTTGATAACAAAACAACTTAATAACATAATAACTTAATATACGAACTAACTTAATAACGAACTAACTTAATAAACAACTAACTTAATAATAAACTAACTTAATAACGAACAAACTTAATAACAGATTGTTCTATTTGTTTTATTCTGTAATGTAACCCTTACCGTCATCGTTTATCTCAGGTATAGGCGTTTGTTCCTGTAAAACAATGTAAATGATAAATATAAATATTGGAAGCCTTAGTACTACGCTATTTATAACTATAACTAGTTGTTTCATGTAAGATTACCTTTTACTACCTAAGATTACCTTTTACTCTATTGTAAAACATGGCGAGAATTTCAAATAAATATTACATTTTTTAATAGTGTACTAACACGCTTAAAGGTATTATTAACCTTATCAGAAATATCTTTATTCCCCTTATTAAAATACATGGCTTTAAAAGTCATAATTCCAGATAATGAATGTGTGTAGATAAATATTTTGCCTTTGTTTATGACGGTTTTTCCTACGTATCATTATTATTATGTTACGAGTAATTAAATTTGTACAGAAATTGATTCATATTATTATCTGCATGTTAGTCCAACAATCGATAATTTCTACAAAGACTCTTGTGGCTATCAAAATTTGAAATAATTAAAATATAATATTGATTTGAAGCATAAATTGTTCAAAATGCTTTGGTGTAATTTTTACGTCTTTTTAAAAATTTCCCGGGCTTATCTCACGCTCATAACACTGTTATGTTTAAAATGTTAATGTGTTAAATTCGAATGCAAAGTAACTTTAAAATAAAATATTAAATATCTTTATATTTTCGTACACTTCTGATATATAATTGCCTACTAAAAAGTGTTGTTTAAAAAGCGTTTAAAATTAGGAAAATATTGTAAAGTTATGTTCATTACCAATCTTAAATCCTTAGGCTTGTAAAGAACAGCTGTGAGGTTATCTTGTGACATGTTGCACGCGTGCGCAAACCGCGACTGTGTGACCACTACTGACCCGAACTGACTGAACGAAATAGCTTTGCCTAGTAAAGTTGATTAACGAAAGCTCAGATGAGACCGGCTTACAGTTCGCGATTGTAGAAAAGAAATGAATGTCACACAATTATTGTTTTATCTCCGATGAATTTAGCGAATGGCCAGTTATATACTCAAGGTCTACAGGTGAACGGTCCAAAGATGTCATGATTGAATTTCATTAAATTGATTATAGTTTATCTTATTTATGCGGTTTTGTTAAATTGGAAATTTCGTATTAAAATGAATAACATTAATTAATGTATACTCATTCATTGTAACCTTGAACAGCTAAATATTTCAGCCCACTGCTAATTAGCGTTGAGCTATTTTGATCATCTGAAACACATATATTATAACACTCTTGGAGTTTTAATTGTAACACAAATTAACGTAACATCACGCCTGTTATTCCCGAAGAGGTAAGCAGAAAAGTGTAGTATACTCCCACGTTTCACCAATTACGTTTACATCTCACTATGGAATAGATGGTGAGCCTATCGCCATACACCGGGCACGAATACAGACTCCGAGCCACTACTAGAAAATCTAAATTAGAAAAATTCGATACTGCTCGGCCCGGGTAATTGAACCCAGGACCTCCTGATCGGCAGTCGCGCTTGAAACCAATACAACCAACGAGGCAACATGAATTAATGATGATATTACATCATTAATGTTTATGTACTTAGGTCTAGTTGGATCGTCGTTGGACGAGTGGTCCCGAGTTCAAATCCTGGGTAGTAAGCGTACTATTGGATTCTTCTGAATTAGACTGTGTAGTAGCGGTTCTTGGTCTGATTTATGCATATTGTAAACCAATAGGCACACCCCCTATTTGACAGTGGTAGGTCATAAACGTAACTGATGAAGCGTAGAGGTTTACTGATCTATCTGCAAACCTCTTCGAGTATTACAGGCGTGATGTTACGTATATCTATTTATAATTTAATAGTATATGATATCCGTTTTAGCATGTGACCTTGTTGGAGATTTCGTATTTTGAACGAAATCATGAAATGCCTCCGGTAGTCGATTTTAAACTAATATTATTTCTATGGACAAGGCAAGTAGGTAGAAAAAAGAAAAATACATATATGTAAATGAGACCAATTTAGTCATTTGTTACGTTTTGTGATTAGTACTCCCGGCATTCATTTACATCACGACCACAATTAGGTATGGTTGTTAACGAAAATCGTGGAGACTTTATTAACGTGAAATTTTTTAATTGCTTATCAATTTCAATAAACATCGAGAGAAAAAACATGTTTATCTTAATGTTTGTTTGAATTGTATCCATGTGTTCGGACTGTTCGGCTATGTTATTAAGGCATAGCGAATATGAGATACAAAAATGTATTTACGAGTAGGTACATACGAGTAGGTAGGTAGGTAGGACGTGTCTGAAAACATATCAACTTTGTACAGAGGTGTAATTACTAGAGTTGTAATGGTATAATAAAAAAAACATTGCTTGTATACAGTTTAATTTTTGGCTAAGTAATTTTATTTATTTTCCACATCGAGCAAAACTCAGTGCAATGCAGTAATGGTATGTATATCTGCCTCATATTTAATAATAACCAAGTGTGATGTTTAGAGAGATCTAAAAGCGAAGGTCCATTCAAAAATTTTGATAATTTGCTATTTGATAAATATATTTTATGATAAAATATTATATTCATGTATCAAAATATGATGTGAGATATACGATGCAGAAGGCGATTAAAACTCACCTACATTGAGCAAACAGATCAGATATTGCCATATCGGGGAGTCACACGTTTTCAAAAGCAGCGTGTGTGTATAAAGGGAATGTGGAATACAGGAACAAAGATATTTGACACTCAGTGCGCTGTCTATCTTACGAACTTGGTATATTGATTATAATAATACCATAAAAAATGCATAAAATAAGTGTGTTAATTTGTGCTCAAAGGAAGCCATTCAAACACATCTGTGAGCCGTGAGCACGCCAGCTGTTGCCATACCCTACTCACTTACACTATTGTGTGCGATGTCCATAGATTTTTTGTAGCGGCCAACGATTTAGGGTGTACCTAGACAGATGATTCGCGCAAATCTCCCCATCGGATAAAACGTGGTTTGAGTTCTATTGTTAGAGTTATTGTAGGAATATTAGCTATTAATACTAAAATTATACACATACACTAGTGAGCGATAACGTTTTATGCACTGATGAGAG
>DWEJ01003898.1:0-10088 GCA_018245835.1 Mysoria sejanus stolli | reverse complement strand
ATCCTGCCAATATGTAATATTTTTCAACATTAATCGTTATATCTTCCGTTCCTGTAGGATTATTGGGATAAAAACTATCCTATTTCCTTTCTGAACGTCTTATCTATGTTTATGCTATGTTAATGTATAAATTTTATCAAAATCGGTGCATTGATTTAAGCGTGAAAGCGTAACAGACAGACAGTTACTTTCGAATTTATAATATTAGTATAGATAAATATTTATTTTCATGAGGATTTGGAACTTTTGCCTATATTCTTATTTTATTTATATAATTTTAAATTGAATAATTAAATTGTCCAGCAATCGATATTCCTTGCATTTTAATTCAAGAAATAAAAATATTGTTTCTTATTAATCCATTAATCACCTTTTCGTCTTATTATGCTTCACTATTATATTTAAATCAAATAATTTTTATAACATTAGAGATTGCCTAATTCAACAGCGAACAATTATCCAATGGGCAGCGCGACTGTAAGGGCACGTTCTCTACAACCATTTGCTCAGCAACCCCTTGAAACGACTAATACCTCATGTTCATTCATGATTTAGGGTAGCATATTGTGTTACCCCCAAAGTAGTATGAAAGGTGCGACATAAAATACTCGGGTGTCGTTCATATTCACATAAAAACAAATTAAAATCGGTTCCATCTTTTAATTTCATAGGGGCTATGATCCTGTTAGAGTGGCTTTGTATAAATCTTCCGCATGGTACGTATTTTTATATTCAATTTTAATAGAATATTCGTCGTCATCAATGCTTTATAGTCCCACTGTTGAACGTGGGTCACATCGCAGAACGAGAAGTGGCGAAAGTGTGGCAGGCTGGCCAAGTGAGGGTTGCCAGCGTATTATAATGATATGAAGTGGTAAAGTGTGCGACAGCAGATGTGGTGTTATTTTAATACAATATGATTGTAATCATGAACACTGATAAAAAGAAAAATATAATTTAGGAGTTTAAGGATTAGGAGAGTATCAAAAACTCGAGATGAACTATGATATCACGTTTGATTTCACGTAAACTTTGGTATAACGTCCAAGATCTTCTTTAAACGATACAATAATGTATATCGTGTATTAAGCTATTAAAAGTTAGAGGGTAAGAAATATTGCATAGATAATTTTGCTTGAGCGCAGTTTACAAGTTAGCGTCGGTCAAGTGCTCTCGGCGAGCGTCGGCCACCCAAAGCACATTTTCTTAATTAAAACCCCAACTGCTTCAGCGGTAATACTAGATAGTATCAATTGTCCAAGTTTGAACATAGACCGTATCAAGTGTCGTTTGGTCGGTTTTAATAGCTCTCCAACGGGAATATCTGGCGGAAACTTTTTATCAATTGTTTCATTTGTTATCTTCAGTTTAAACATAGAAAATTATTACTGGAGATTTTATAT
Organism: Mysoria sejanus stolli; assembly: GCA_018245835.1. Classification (NCBI taxonomy): domain Eukaryota; kingdom Metazoa; phylum Arthropoda; class Insecta; order Lepidoptera; family Hesperiidae; genus Mysarbia; species Mysarbia sejanus. The sequence goes on along the minus strand of DWEJ01003898.1, from coordinate 8,685 downwards.
TTATGTAAATAACGTTAAAAAGTGTCTGAGTTTTCTCTTGCACTGAAAATTGCAATTATGCCATGTAAATTATTATTTTTTGGGAATTAGGAGCAGGCTGCATTCCCTTAAAATGCTTTTATTAATATCGTCTCATGTTTATGGACATAAAATCTTATATACTATAACCTAATATATTGACCCAATATGATTGTTATAGCAATATCATAGTTCGTAGTCGTTTAGAACTCTCGCTTCCATACCGAGGGTACAGCGTTCGAATCCTCAGCATAATTTTCTTATTTTACGAAATTGTACGCGTATTCAATACAAAATATCCTTCAATATAACGATGGAGGAAAATAAATTTTTAGGTCCGAATTTTCTCGAACATTCTATAAGAAATTAGTAAAGATTGGGCCCTTTACTTTACTAGCTTTGTAAACATAATCTAAATTCATAGTCTGTGTGGTCAAGAATTGGAATGATAAAATGGCTGACAAAACAGTACCAATCTAATTACTAAGTGAACAAAATCTGTACTTTTAAATTGTATCATGATCCTCTTAGTCATTGTTATCATCTGTTTTAAACTTAAAATGAGAAACGTATCTAAATTGTCTCTAAAAATAGGTCTAATGTCACCAAACTGTCACCAATCTTTTTATTTCTTATTTCCTTCGAGGTTCTTGTTAGACGAAGTGTGTTCTTCGCTTGCTGGATACACAAAAAAAATCTCGATGCCCACTGAATCAATGCGACCACTCATCCTTTGGCGTACGACGATCTCTAAGCAGTTAATGAAAATCGGCTTGGTCGCTTTCTGCATATAGAGAGGCAATTTGCTGAAACGGTCGCCCTCCTTCGAACTAATGCGAAATATTGCCACAGGCGTCACACGATATGCTAATCTAACCTTTAATATTAAGGTGCAAAGAGTGATTGTGGTGTAGAGGTATGCAGCGCCTCCACTGTTGCGTTCGATACTTAATGATTATGCAAATACGTAAGCCCTAGGACTGTTTAGGTTCAATATCTTCCGAGTGATAAATTGATAAAGCAAACATGTTAGACTGCGGTTATCGAGTGAATTATTTACGACTGCATCATGATAAATCGTTTCCGTGAAACAAACGATCGCTTTAAGATGGATATGTAGAATGCTCTACACAAGTATCACATCTTTGATGCAATATTATACTTTTATGGCCAATATAATCTTACACCCTATCCTTGTCTGTCTCGTAGGGTGTGATGATAACAAGTGCGACTCCCGATCGATAGGTCTTGGGTTCAAATCCCGAATCGGGTTTTTCCAGACCTATTACGAGCTGAGATCTTAACGTAGATTATGGATATTTGCCCGATGTACGACAGTAGACTTAACACCTATTCGATAGTGGGATGTAAACGTAACTAGTAACACGAGGTAAAACGAGTGCACTTATACTCCTTTGCTTATTTACGTTTTCGGGGATTTTAGGCGTGATATTACGTTAATATATATGGTCACATGTTTTCTATAATAGTTCTTATATCGTCATGCTAGGACTACCGAGTAACAAATATCTCTATAACTACAAACTGGGTGTCCTTCGGCTACGTTCATCACTCTGTGTGTACATGTGTGCTGGGTTCGGATAACCCTGTCTCCCCATCAGCCAATAGCTGAACTATCTACATCTGCATCTATAAGAAATCCCATCCAAATATGTAGTATAAAACCGTAGGTAGACGTACTGTTCGTTTCATGAATCTATATCGAAGTAGAGAGGCTGAACGCTGACAAACATACGATATTATTTAAACTCGGATAGATTTATATAAGGAATATTTCATACAGAATACAATATTGCAAAAATATTCATTATATGGTCCACCTATAATATCGTACTTGGTTTCATAAATTATAGAACCAGTTCAACCGTTTGCAGTGTCTGCAACACAAAATCAGTCAGGAGACATTTCAGTCTGTTAAAAGTTTGTTTTTAGTCTTCGAAATAGACTTGCGCTTAGTTATGAAGAGAGTGATTAATGTAGAACAAACACGCTGGGTCTATAACATGTGACACTTGGTGTTCCCTGTCTACCGCATGAGGCTATCCAGACTAACGATATCATAATACAAAAAATTGTTTATCTTGAAAACATCGAGTTCGCCGTGACGCCAGTCATCTATATATAACTTTATTTTGAAATCCGAAAATTTTTTTCACATGTCCGATTGACCGGCTGACTCGGTCGATCGTCAACCAATGCCGTGGTTCGGCTAATAGCTAGTTTACAGTTTATTTATAAAACACATGTAACTAATAAAATTCACAATTTATTATTCTGTTTTCATAAGAAAAATGATAATGATTAATAATATAATAATGTTTGGAAATATTAACTTCGGTATAGGTTCCCACGCTGGTATCGAGACGTTAAGCTCCACCAGTATATTAACAATTGATCAAATGAAAATTGTTTATCCAGTCAGTCAATTTATCACAGATTAAATGCTCCTACGCCACTCGTTAAAACGCCGAAACTTTACGGTTAGGTTCACTTCGCGTTCACAATTTGGGTCGAATAACGAGCTTTTCATTTTTACCTTTAAACGAAAATTTCCCGTAAAGCCTTTAAACTGGTTGAATGTTAGGACCGCAGAATGATGAAATTATATCACAAAATTTTTAAAGAGAAATTCGTGAACTATTTCACTTGGACTACACGTACTGAATTCGAATTTTTCAGGAGCAAGACCAGCCAACCATTCAGGTTACCTTAATACGGGGTATGATTCTATTGAGCTTTCTCATATTTTTATTGTAAAAGCACCCGTATTTATAGCAAAAGCTCTTAGCGTTCGAGCGTTTATTTATGGGTCTTATCAAAAGTTTTGTTAGCCATCAATGACAGTTAATCTTCGGAATAAACCCACACGATTTAGGACTTATAAATCGAATTTTTCTTACTACACTTACGTAAGGAATAATAACTTGATTTTACAACATCAAATTTATCGTATTTCTCAATGCTTGTACGTTCTGGGTTTGAGTCGGTAGCCGCGCCCTGCTGCGTCGTAATCATAAACCACGAGATTCCAACCACTTACAGCGACAAAGACCTCTTTTATTTCACATTTCCTATTTTTTATTACAAAACAGGTTGTAAATTAACTGCAGTTTAGATGGCTTCTTTTGAATTACAATAGTTTATTAACGGATATAAACGTTTAATGCTGCTTTAATGCCCCCAGAGGAGTTTTCATTCTTCTCACAAACTGCTCATAACAATTTTACGACGTACAAAAGTAACAATTCGTTATTTGTTTTAAGCTTTGATTAGAATTTTCTTCTCAAGAGAACATGCGATGTTCCATGAGTGTAATAATACATTTAGTAAATAGAAAATTAAATGTACTGTACGTTTGAATAATCGCAGAAAATTACATATCAATGCCGTATTCAATTCACTATGGTGCAATTTTTCTATAGAACTGACCGCATTATTTATAACTGTTGGAATATTTTCCAAATATTTATCAAATTGCTCTCTTTGATTTCAAATAAATGATACATTATTATTTTGTAACTTTTCTACGAAATATACTTAGACATAATAAAAATACTACTGCAATATAACACACTTGTATAATGGAATGTATTTCAATGTATCGCGACGAAACGTCTTTCAATAACGAAAAACTCTCAAATGCCGCGCACGATTACGTAACTAGATAGTCAATGCATTAGAAATCAAGTAGTGACTACTGACGGTCGCTCGACACCCGACACCATCCGTCTACCGCTTTAAACAAACATGCCAACGTATCCGAAATAACATTATAAATCATGTTTCTTCTAACTAACATTTTTTGTAACGAATTTGTTAGTTTCGTGACAATCTGTTCCGCTATTTGCTTAGTCTCCCAACAGATGGTTGGGGCACATCCATCATATTCAGAATATATATTCGTTTTAAAACGTAACGATGTCTTTGTGACACACAGCTAATAGTGTAATTTGTAGTCTTCTTAAATAATATGATTTGTTTTGGTGAATAATCCGCGCTCATAGAAGACATTTTTATGCTTTTATTATTATTTCTGTCACGCGTAGATGTACGATACAATATTATTGATTCGTGTAACGGAAAAGATCGGTAGAAAATCTGCTTAACTTCTCCATAATGTCCTTCAAGGTGTGTGAAGTCTGCCAATCCGTATCTAGTTCATATGGCAGACTATAACCTTAATAATACCTCAATAAAGGGGTTGAAGGCTGTGTACAATAAAACGTTACGAGTTTCGCAAAATGTGCAAAATATTGTGTGTGGTCTGAAAAATTAAAGGTATTTCGCATTCAATGCTCTTTGCCTACTCCGTAAGATATTTGACGTGAAGATACTCGTATGTTTATATGTATGTGTGCAATTTGTGTATGCAAGTATTCACATAACTTCACGCGTCCATGCCTAATGTGTGCAAATACTGTTTTAAATAAAATGAAATACTTTTATATACGAGTAATTCATAATCATTTGCTGCAACTTGCTGAATTCTGGGTAAATCGACACGTTTAATATAAGATACTTGTAATTCTTATATCTACTAAGATGTAATTAAATTATTGCGAGAGAGATTTGTTTATTATTGAATTAATGTAGGTATTTTTGCTGTAATAATAAGTCTATACGATGTTTGTAGAAAACAAATTTGACTAAAAAACTAACAAAGTAACAGGCACACTTATTGCAGAAGGAATCAGGGTTTTTCTTGTTATGTTCAAAGCTAATAAACTTTCTCAATTGTTATTACTGTAAATTATTTTCCTTCGTGCGTCCTATATTTTCATACCGTCATACTTTGTAATTTTATTATAATATTTTCATCACAAAAGGTATGTAACAGGGTAGGCAGTGAGACGAGATTTACGAAAATCAATTCTTTCACACCTGACATGCTTCTACACTCATAAATACACCTCTCTGTTTGTAAATACACCTCTCTGTTTGTAAATACACCTCAGCTGCGAAGACGAATTTATCTTCAGAAAATATCTGATATACTTGGTCAAGACAAGCGAGCCTCGGTCTCCTTTGGAAACTCCATAAAGCAGCACGCGCATTGTATACCTGTATTAATTAGCACTGCTGTAATTTTTACTTCAAATTATAGACAACTAGTTGACCGCTTGAGAATCTGCCCTCGTGAAGGAAAAATAGAAGTAATTGTTTCTAGCCAATAAAAATATGAGTTCATCATCAGCCTCTTAATATCCACTGCTGGACATAGGTCTCCCCTAATCGTCGCCACTCCATCCGGTCCTGGGCCTTCCGAATCCAGCAGCTTCCCGCTGTCTTTTTCAGGTCCTCGGACCACCTGGTAGGAGGGCGACCTACGCTTACTTGTTACATAAAATACTTATACTTATTGTGACATTATTGCGCTTGGAGCTTGCGGCTTAGGCAAATAGCACCAATTGTTAAATATAATTATTTATGCAATATTAAACGGCTTGTGAACCATAAACTTGAATGAAATAATTATTGAGGTACAACGTTATAAACCTCCCACAATCGTACTATACGATCATACACATATTTGTATGTTCACACTTAGCTACGAAAAGAAAAGAAATTTGGCGAATTGCAATTTTTCCAATAAATAGCAAGTTAAATTACGTCTCGTCCTTCTCATGTCCGTGGTGCCATTAGACGTGCACATTTACTCCGTGCATCCGGGGAATCTAAGAATTACTCATTCGGCATTTCAGGCACGGCTTCCGATCGCCATCGAACTGTGATTTTTATTTCATTCCATTCCAATAGCAGTATTTTATCAGGCAATTTGTCTTCATAATTTCATTAAATGAACTCCCCTAAGGTCATATGTTTACAATACTCGTGCACAACGTGAAATGCCATTGCTAAATATCTTTAGAACTGATAGAAATACCACAAGAGAATAAAAAAAATAAAAAAAATTGACATACTGTAACATTATTTAACGCTAATATCATTTTCGGTGAAGTTTATTCATCCTGTCACTTAAAAGATGTATTGAAAATGTCAAATAAAAAGTCAATCAGTTTCGCTACATTCTCAAGGATTATTATTTTTTTAACGGGATTTTGAAAACCTGAACCGCGGTGACACCTTCACGCGTGTTAGCTTCGCCGCGATAATAACATATGCATGTGGAGCGTATAATTAGCATTTCGAGTTTACATAACTAATACATGAGCTTGACATTTCGTTAAAAATAATTAAACACTCTCGAAAATTCAATGCATCCAAGCCTCCTCAGTTTGGGTTTTGAAGTTAATTTTGGCAAGGTTACGTTGGTTAGGCAGAAAGGTAGACAAAGATGATTTTATTATTTTGGTCAAACATAATTATTTATCATCATTAATATTACAATTTTTGATGTTATTTTTGTGTTCGTATTTCTAACGCATAAAAATAATTGTCTAGACGATAAGTGATATCGTAAATTCCATTTAGATAAATATGTATATATGTAGTGCTAAAGGAACGAATATTAAACGACGTAGAAAGCCTATTCACGTTTTTACAGATAGCTGTCTTCGTAGTCAATAATAAAATATTCCGTCTAGACTAGATCAAAGCGCAGGCAAACTTTTGAAGTACCCTTGAGACCAAATTTGCTAGGAACGTAGCGACTTAGCGAATGTCTAGAGAGAAAAAAGCCGAAATAAATTGTCGGCAAACGATAGAACTGTCCAAGAGCGAAAATATGTTGATTGAATAAAGAAAAACAATTAAAAGTTTTTCTTTGAGTTTCTGGTTCAATTCCGCACACATTTTGTGTGCAGTGCATGTCAATAGAACGCAAGTGAAGCCTTGGTTTCTGAAACTACTTCAAATATATTTTTTTGATTCATAATTTTATCTGAGTTTTGAGATGAAAAAATTAAATAATATTTTAACGAAGACTAATGACAAAATTATATTGGGTTTAAATACGTGGTCCTGAAACTAAATTTGTAATTTACTACAAGCAAAAACAGAAACTCTCATCAATCCCGTCCATATATAAAATAAAGAAATAACATTAATTTCGAATTAAATTATATTCATAAAAATAACCGGTGCAACCTGGGAGTGTATTACACGTCTCATCCTACCCCTTCGAGATTACAGGCATGATATTACATATACATACAAATTTAAATATATACATAACATTATATGATATAAACGATATAGTAATATAAGAATATCGCTTGTACTGTCTTTACTCTAATCAAGATAACAAAAACAAAGTAGGGCCATCCTCTCAAACGCTGGATGATGAAACACGCGAAACTTATCATTGCCCTTAAAGTTTTTGTGGAACTAATATCATGGCGAAGTTAGTTTCCCCCGCGCTTAAGATTCGTATAACTTTCTTAATACCTCCACGAGATTACGGCGCCCGTATGTTTAACTGGTAGATACCCAAATAATAATAAAAACGACAATTTGCTTTTATTTGTTGCTCCATAACTTTCAGAAAATACGCTCAGTTATTAATTCTGCTCAATAAAGTCCGAATTATTGTATTAGATCGATTGAAACGGTGTGTGTAAACTTCGTCTAGGGCGGATAGAGTCATTATTTTCTGTTAATGCGTCCGAAAATCCTTTTCTATTTATAGTCCCTTATATTAAAGAAAATGAGTAAATTCTAAAATTACTAATCACTTCTCTGCTGATTAAGTTTTATTTATTCTTGATTATGGTATTCGTACTTTACATGTTCGATCCAGCTGTCCACTTCCAAATAATAATCAAATTCTAAACGAAATACCTAAATAAATTTTGGATATGGATTCCGTAATGAATATAATTTACAAGCCTTGATTTCCGTAATGAATATAATTTACAATTTAGAAAAAGTCACACCGAATTATTCGCATACCACTGCGGAGAATATTCCGAGTGGTGTTCATTCCGGTAGCAGCCATCAAATAATTCATTCAGAAAAGGTTCTTTTTAATGGGAGACCAACGTCAATTAAAATAGCGTCGCCTGATTTTTTCTTTCCGGTGTCTGGAAAAAGTGTCAGACGGCACGGGCTTTTGAATCTTTCCGTGCGATAGACGCATTCTACAGGTGCAGTGTTCATCGGTGGTCAGACATATCAACAAACCGACGGCAAGCATATAGTACGCCTATTAAAAATACTTCCAAAGAAATGTAGGCTTTATTCCACCCACTTAAGGCGAAAAGTCATTTTATGGAACTAAAAGTCGAATACAGCAAGACACCAAAAAATTGGGAATTAGTGAGATGAGAGGCACGATGTGGAGACATATTTTTCGATATCCCACTAACATGTGATTTCCTTTTTACATTTGGACTTTCAGATCGTTACTTTTATAGTCGTTTAACTATAAAACAATTGTACATTGGTATATGAGATAGTTGCCTCTATAGAATGGCAAATGATTTCAAATTTACTGATTATACAAAATTAGAAGAAAAGTCGGCTTCGTATCTAAAAACACTAATATTATCATGAAGGTACGTCGTTCATAATTTAATCGGGTTCAGCTGTATCAAATTTCATCGGGGGTTCGAACAAATTTGCATACATGGATCCCCAAAAACCTATATTTAGACAATATATTATTAATCTTTAATTTACTTTATTAGCGTTTGCTCCCCTATTTGCCGTGCGCGCCCTCGCACTGGGGATTTGTACGAGCGAGCG
>DWEJ01003897.1:0-10089 GCA_018245835.1 Mysoria sejanus stolli | reverse complement strand
TGTTAAGTAGATATATAAGTTAATTTTGTTTTTAAGTCTTGTCTATGTCACGCCTATCCACAAAAAACGTGATCAACATAACATTTCAAACTACAGACCAATATCCATCTTATCTACTTTTGGATAATTATTTGAAGCCCTTGTTCACAAAAGAATCTAAAACTATTTAAAACCTTCGTTTGATGACCACCAGCACGGGTTATTGCCAGGCCGATCAACCACGTCAAATCTTCTAGGTTATGTTAGTGATATAATTAGTGCGTTAGAAGACAAACACGAAGTGAATGCGATCTATACTGACTTTTCCAAAGCATTCGATGTGGTTAATCATAAATTGCTTATCGAAAAACTAGGCTTATCGATTTTGTCTTTAAATATGTTTTTAACCTTTGTTATTATTATTACTTTTTAAGAATTGACTTTTTATTTCTGAAGTGTAATCAACATTTTCTCTTTTTGCATGTAGTGTTCACTTCAAGAAGCACTTATCACTAAAAAGTCAATTTTTGGAAACTAGCATATACTTGTGTTTGTTCTTATGTGTATTGTCCAGTTTAGTGAACCAATGAAGAAAAAAAGAACAAAAGACCTAATTTAATAGAATTCAATTTAATAATTGCAATGTATTGTTTGTCCTCATTAATTCAATATAATTTATTATGTTCTATTACAATTTATTCATTTTTTTATGCAATCCAATTTATTTTAATGAACTGTATTTTTTTTAATGCAATTTGTTCAAATGTAACCTTTTTTTTCTGAATATCATGTTTTATGTATAGGAATAATGTAATTTTGTGTTATTCTGTAATATTATGGCGTTACAATACAGTTAGACTTGGCAAATATATAGATGCATCCGCTGATAATCAACTATCACTCCCGCACCAGACCCTAGGGAGGCAGGACTGGCTGAAACCTAGCGTTGCACGGGAGCCTAGCCCCGCGTCAGCAAAAGCTGAGCCAGGCCCTATTGCCCTTTCAATAATTGTAATGTAGGTATAGAATATATGTATAAATTTAATGTGGCAATAAGCAGATTTTATTATTATTATTGTTATTAGGTAATATATTAAGAGGTATAAATTAAAAGGTAATAGGCTGCATATAAAGGGTTTGTCCATAAATTAATTTTCCACAATAATAGCATTCATTTAGGTCTTATAATAGTCTAGTTATTTATTTAACAGCGGATCCAAATCTCATAAAGCTTCTCCGTCACTATCGACATCAATATCATCAACTTTTTTGTCGCATCACTGTTGGACACGAGGTCTCCATCCATAATAAGAATATCAAACAAAACTACTTACCCAATTCGTTTTGTCCATTGAAGAGATTCTGGAACCGGAACTCGGCGTTGGTCAACACTTCGTATGTATGCTTCCAGTTGGTGACTATCCAGTACTGGTCGCCGTTTATGGTCTTCTCGTCGATGTCTAGCACAACCTTCACCAGGATATCACCTGTCATAATCATTAATCATTATATGATTAACAAAATCATTACTGCAATTGCGTATGGGCTACGTAGTCCAAACGTTATGAAACCTACTTGAAGTAATACGAAGGATATGGGATAACTTCATCAGAATACAAACCAATTCTTAGATTTATAAATACGTAATAAATATTACAGTACAGTTTCCTTTGTTTTCTTAAATTAATTAAAAAAACGGTGTATGTTTACACTTAATGTTCGACCCGGGAATCAAACCCGGGACCTCCCGTTCGGCAGTCGCACTTGCAACCAACACAACCAACGAGGCAGTCAAATCAAAGTTAAGACGTAAAAGAAATGTATTCAGAACAACAACGTCCCTTTTAAATAGCCAGGCTCTCTTCGATGCGGTCTGGTTTTTAACGATATTAGTTGCTGACATCCTTCAAGATAACTTACTAAGATTATTTACTACTCCTATCATCAATACTTACGAATCTTGATCTTGTATTTGCCTTCACCCTCGATAGGCATGATGAGCAGCCGTCCGCCCAGTTTGTAGTCTCCGATGAGTGTCACCGAACATTTCAGATCGAATAATGTTCTATGCGGCAGCCGCCTGGAAGAAAACAGAGGAAAATCAATGACCAATAAATCACAGACAATAACGACTGATAGTTACTGGCTCTATGAATAACTATTTAACATTAAATGTATGTTCATATGTACGTATTACATACATAATGTACCTACAATATATTTTATGTGTGTTGTGTGAATTTACATATATAAGCTATATTGTTTAACATACCTTATATATGTAATTTCGTTTCATGTGCAAGGAGTGCTAAGAAAAATTCAGTTCTTAAAAATAAATGTACAAATGGTCATAATATCCTCAATCATCTTTACCGGGGTATCCTTTGGATAGAAATTATAAAAAGATATGAAACTCAGGTGTACACAGAAAATGTGTGCATTATTCAATTCTAAAATAGTTTTAAATTATTATTTAATATAATGTTTATTTAATTTATTCCACTTTCTATAACCATATAAAAGCGTTAGAATTTTACACAACGAAGTGTACATTTCTGTGTACATAAATATTTTGATATCTTATTGTATTTGAAACAATTGAAGGTTATACATGTTTTATGCGAATATGTTTTTCCTGGACATTTTACAACAGCGGACTCGCAGCGAATACTAATTAGCATTGGTAAATCGATCAGTTATTATTTTAAACTGTACCGCCTCACACATTTCAGTCGTAGAATAATAAATGTATATCAATTCGGAAATGATTGCAATACATATTTTAATACTTAAAAGCCAATGCAATATTTTACTACTTATACACCAAAAGATATGCAATCCGAAATAATTTAAATGTAAATAAATACTTGTAACTACTGTTTGTTCAATTGTTGCTTCGTTCACATAAAAAAATCAATTATAAATCAATTAAGAAATTAGGCGGAAACGTCAGTGTATCCTGTTCTACAATTATGTGACATCGAATAATATGTTATACCGAAACCAGTTTGTTAAATACTAAATCGATTATTATGGACTGTCACTGGCTTCAATGTAGGCATTTTATCCTCTCATAGTAAATAATTAAGATTCCCTACGACTTTCTCACTGTTACTTATTTGATAACAGATTTTTATTGTTAAAAATGTATTGTTTATAAATAATATGAAATGTCAATGTCAATGTTAATGTTTTATTGTTCAAAATAATCGACATGTTATTACTATATTTAAATCATTTCAATATATATATTTTATCATTTGATTGAAGTGATATTTTTTTTAATCGATCAGGTTGTTGCTTGTTTATTTCATTTAGTGCTTAATTGTATTTCTGTTTTTAAAAATAGGCATATATACTAGGAGTTGCGTATCCTAAGATGTTATTATTATTCTTACATTCTTCCTTTTCTCAATTATTACATTCAAATATAGTAACGAATATTATTTATGTACACTCCTTATCCCCTGGCTGCTTTTAAAAATAAGACGATATTAATAATTCAGTTTTGCACTTACTGTAAGTCAACCACTTTACAATTTCTAAGTCCTTTCACGACCGTGTCCTTAAAGTCCATATCGAGGCCTGCCTGGTTGGCTTTGATTCGCGCCATGTGCATGGGGTCCAATGTTTCCAACCCCAGCTGTGGGACGCCGGCTGCTAGCGCGGGGACCGCTTTTTGCGCTGACTCCCTGAGACATTTCCGGTCTGACGGCTTGCATCGTGTGATAAACGGCGCTAAGGAAATAAGAAGTATCTATAAACAGAATATACAGAACAAAAAGTAATTTTTAAAGCAGATAATTATTTATAACCCACTGATAATTTCATTTTTAATACTTCATAATACTGCAACTGCGCATATTTTGCTTCAAAAGAGCAATGTTTCTTTATTACTTTCTTAGTTGACAGCTGCGCTATATTGACAGCGTAAGGGTCCTACCGAACAGACTAGCCCAGTGAGCAGTGCGGACTTTGATTGTAATTAAAATAAAATAGACCTTTAACACCTTTCAAGAAAATCTATTTTTAAACAGTTTTACTACATTTTAAGGCGATCTAGTAATCGTTACATACATAGGTACGAGTACTTACAAGTGAAGCTTACGAAACTGTGTTGAAATACAATAATTTATTATGTATTGTCGTACATAAATCGAGCATGATTCATGTATTGTTTATAATTATATGTATCCGTTGTACTGTATTTATATTTTGTTAGCATCTATTAACCTTAATTTGTTGCTATTACACGCTCTACGTAGTTTTTACATATCTACTGTATACCAGAATATCAGTTTGAAATTTATACGATTCTTCTATCGGCAATCGCATTTAATATGAGGAAAGATTGATTCAAATTTTCATTTTTAAAGTTATATATCTATCGTAATACATACTATGTATTTCTACTAACTAGTCTGCTCAAAACAAGCTTTGCCTAACAGTATCTAACAACAGTATCTAACCGTCAGATCAAGTATGATCTGACAGTTAGATACGTTTCGGATATGTTTCAAGATATACCTAATATTATTTATGTAAATAAACGTAAACGTAACTTCACGCCTGTAATCCCCGAAGAGGTAGGCAGAGGAATGCAGAACATTCGCACGTTTCACCGGTTACGTTTACGTCCCACTATGGAATAGGTGGTGAGCCTATTGGCATGCATCGGGCACATATCCAGACTCCGAACCATTACTAGAAAATATAAATTGTGAAAGTTATTAGTGTTCGATCCGGGAATCGAACCCGGGACCTCCCGATCGGCAGTCGCACTTGCAACCAACACGATCAACAAGGCAGTCAATCTATCTAGTCTATAGTAATATAAAATCTTTAAATCGCATAAGATATTTATTTACTAAGGTTACGCTACGTACAATCACGTGTATTGATGAGCAGAGTGGCTTAATAAATAGTACTTACGATCCACCGAATTATTTATTAGGTTTTAGTTCATCATATACATAATTGTTATTTTAAATAAAACCTTTTTACCCTTACGTGCCTGATGCATGGCAAGAGGCTCACCACTTATTCCATAGTACGTACGGACGTAAACGTAACTGGTGAAATGTGGGAGTGTTCTGCATTCCTCTGCCTACCTCTTCGGGGATTACAGTCGTGAAGTTACTTTTTTTATCAAATGATTCGATCAGGAAGAACGCAGTAAAATTTAATGTAATAAATTGGACCAAAATAAACAAAAACAAACAGAGTAAGCAAAATAAAACCACTTAACAAAAAGCGATAGGTTCTTTCGACATTGAGTGCCAATATTTCGTATTACTTAATTGTTAAAAACCTACTACCTCCCAATTCTATTGTTTTATTACAGTTTCTACTGACGTTTCTGTAAACCTTATCCATACTTCCATACTATATACTATATACTATTAATATAACCTATAAAAATACTACAAACCTATCGACCAATAAAGATACTACAAAAAGGTCCGCGATAACATGTGTCTATATCTTATGGTTAACTCACAATAACTACTTTAATATTAAAAATTTTAATTAAATATATATGTTATTTTTGAGGCTGTTTTGTTCTGTTCAATATTAATGCTTATGTAAATAAATCTATTTGTTAGCTTTGCCATTTAATATAGATCAAAACGGTCCTGTACACTATATGAATCAAACAAATACTTTAGAAGATATTACAGATATAAAATTATACGCTACCAAAAAAATATTACCTACGTAAGCCAGCGCTCCATATGACATGTCGAGCTGATGTCCGTGTCGCGTTCCTTGGCCCTCAACCCTACCTCGCCAGGTCATTTTGTCTAGGTATTTGGTGTTTTTAATTTGTTTGTGAAGCAACATATAGGCTACTTTTCATCCCAGAATTCCCACGAGGTCGGTATTTACGCAGGGAAAATTTTGTGACACACTGATTTCTATGCGGGCGAAGCCGCGGCAGAGCTTGTATTATATAAACATCACGGTATGAAGGTTATATTACTTAGGCCTTAATATTGCAATCTGTTCAAATGAAGTCGCGATTCGCAGCTAGCTAGCAGCGATCAGTAAGTCAGGTCATACCAATGACATTGACGAGGGTCGCTGTCAGATCCGGCGGCCACGTCTCGATACGTCAGCAACGAGCGAGGCGGGGAGCATGTATAACACGAATACAGGATGATTCGGAAACATCTATTGGAATAACCAGGTTAATTGGGTACATAATTGTATATACATATCTGTCTGTTGTTGCTAGTATCGGGGCGGTGTTAGAATACATTCCCTGATCCCGTTCTGTTACAGGGTGTTGTATCAGCCGAGTAAGCCTCCTGCGGCCTGTGGGCTATGGATCGAGGGATCTGTAGCTCACGTACGAAGGCCCTAGAGTAGACGCTCTCCGAAGTGTCCTCGAATGGCGCCTAGGAGGGGGAGCCGGTCCCCCGAACACCGTTAGGTTTTTAGTGGGTAATCTGAATCTGCTCAGAAGTCCCACATACCCATCGGGCCCCCTGAGCTGTATGGTGTGTGTAAATGCATTTTCCTGACGTAAAAAAGCCTGACTAAGCCTGACGCTGGCAGATGGCGATATGGCGCGGTCTGTCTACACATATCTCATTACCCTGGTACATATAAGTACTCTGGTCGATCATAGGCAGCGTAGAAGATACGATAAGCTATGTTCTGAGATCTCCAACCCGCATGCCCAGCGTTGGGACACGTGGGAACACGAACACAACCACAGAAGCAGTCAATACTAGGTCATATCCCAATTTTAGTAATAAATTTGGTTATATTTAGAAACTGTGCTTCTTTACACCAGTATTATAAATTAAAGATGTGTTTCTTTTACGATGGTCATTTAATATCATCTTTTTACTTGGAAATTATTTTTACCGTCAATTAAACATATGCCGACTGTGTCAAGGTGCTACATTAAACGTTAAGGTATGAGTTGACTTTATTGAATAAAATAGCGAGCAGAAAGCCTACACTTTTACCATCAAAGGCTTACCTTACGACGTACGTGCTTTTATGGAAACGAATTCTGAATCGCAAGCTCTAATGAGAGGCCGTGGGAAGAATTTCCCCCTTTGACTTTAACGCGATTAAGGCTTTCGTGTGTCAAAGGTGGTTTTCTTTCGTTCATACTTTCATTTATTCTCGCGGGCGAGCGATGCGGGGACGACGCGTGGGGCGGGGTCGCATCTTAACGAAGACTGGAACGCTGTCCCAGTCGCATAACAAATGTTGATTCGTTAAATGTCTATAATGTATCCGAATTTCAACTCCAATACGATGGTGGAACGAACATCATGACTGGTGCGCAATGGAAGTGCTACATCCAGTGCCTACTTTAAATAGAGGCGGAATGTTGTGCCACAATTTAGCTACAACATTTTTAATGAATACGTCAAATACTCGCAGGCGCGGGAATTAAAATTCTTTAAACTTTAAACCTGCGTATATTTATTTATTTTATTTATTTATTCTTTTTGTAACACCTTATACTAAGGGATACAAGGGCGTACTTAATGCTTGAAGGCATTCATTCCCAATCAACCCTGGGTGATGGAGAGAACGTGGAGTAGGTGCATATTAAAATATGTATATCAAATAATATATATGCATGTAATAGTACATAAATAATATACAATACTTACATACAAGAATATATAATACATATAGTGCTTACAAATATATACAATACATACAAGTATAAGCAATATAATACACTAATATAGTATACAGATATACAACATAAAATACATGTGCAGATACATAAGTATTCACATAAGTATTCACGACGATAAAGAATCAAGACTCATATGATTCAGTTTTGGGATATGTAGTACGTACGGAGCAATCTATGTGAGGGCGATGTCGAAGAAAAAGCATGGCAGATATAAATATTTAGCACTCGGTGCTTTCTGCCTACTGCGTCAAGGACTTGTCGTTATAATAAATAATACAACACATTAAAGAAATGAATCCCTAATTGTATTAGTGTAACTTGTGTCATATGCACAACGATATTACATTTTGTGTCACGAAAGCAATATAATAATAGCATTGTAACCAACAATGACAAGCACTTAGCGAATTACAGATACATATATAATATGTACATATATTATTATGTAAGTATTAAACCGTTATATCGTCTTTTTGCTTCTTCGCGGACAGAGCGCAGTGGCGCTCTTTGCGGGACGCCTATGTCCCGCAGTGAACTGAGATAGACTGCTGGTGATAATGATCGTCTGATCAAAAGACCCTGGAACCCCGGTTCGAGCACTATTGGATGTTTCTAACTTAGACTTCTTAGTAGTGGCTCGAAGTGAGGACTTGTGCCCGGTGTATGGCAATAGGCACACAACTTTTTCCACAGTGGAACGTAAAGATAACTGGTGAAACGTGGGTGTGTACTACATTCTGACTACCTTTCTGAGGGATTGCAAGCGTGATGTTCCGTTTTAACTCTCAGTAAAGGTGAGGAAACGCATCGTGAGGAAACTTGCACACCTCAGAGTCATCATAGTGTATTTTAAACGCGTTCTGTTAGCGTCGCACGTTGTGGTCGAAGCCCTACTGAATCTAATTGAGACCCGGCCTAATAATGGAATCATATAAGACTGGATTGATTGAAATGCCCAAAGATTCATTGGACTATATTCGAAGGGAAATTTGAATCAAGGTAAAAAAAAACGTAACTTCACTTAAAGTTAACTTGTGTTGATTTGCTTGATTTTTTTTTGATACTATATTCCGAGTTAAGTAACGCCATTTGTCACTAGCCAGTACCACATTGATCTTGTCAGGTGAGCATCTTGAAGGTCAAGTTAGTTTACGAAACACACAAGCTGCTCATTCAAATCCCGATGCTCCCGCTTAATCCCTTAACTGGGATGTAATTATGCCTGAAATTATCTACCTTTGTTCCTACGTTAAACTACCTTTTGTTGTTTGGGGACGGCACAACTCTTTCATGTCGTGCTTATGAATTATAACCTAATCCGTCACAGTAGCTTTGAAATGGGTCTTCGCCGGTATTAAGTACAAATTCTACATTTTCAACCACGTTAAAATTTTATTTTAGTTCGTTATAATTTGTCACATCCTGTTTTAACCGCAAACTTTTAAACGTAGTGTTAATTTGAACTGTAGCTACATTATAAAACAATGTAATCGGAAGTTATTTCGGTAAAACATTAACTAAACATAATTTTGGAAAATTTCTACTATCCGTTCCTTTAAAGCACATGTTATATGTCAAAACAATACAGAATGGATACGGTTAGTGTTACCTACTAAATAAATATTTGACAACTCCCGTTCAATATATTATTTTATTATTTTTTTCATTAGATACATATATAAATATAACATTATGAAATATATTTGTATATGTTTATAAACACATTATTACTACAGTTGAAGCTACGAGTTAATAAAGATATCACAGATAAATAGACGTTAAGCAGAATAATATATGGAACGGGAACTTCTAATTTCCGTTTCACAACTTCGCGTTGAACGACTCATAGTCGGATATATGGAGAAAACTTGTAATGCATGCAAAGATATGATATCTCTATTCGTCGTATGACTGGTGAACTTGTTCAACTAAACTTCCTTTTAACTTAAGTAATAAAATATGTTATAAACTATAGTCCGTCTACGCGCGCGTAGTCGATGGTTTCTACCTATCCGGTAAGGGATCTGGCGTGTGAACATTATAGTAATAATCATAATAAAACTGATAAATGTTAACATCACGCCTGTAATTCCCGATGAGGCAAACAGGTGAAGCTAGCACACTAATATTTCATCAGTTACGTTTACATCCTACTATGAAATAAGTAGCGTGCCTATTAGCATACACCAGACAGACATTGCGAATCCAAGCCATTATTAAGAATTTTTAGTTAAAGAAATGTAATAATACCGATGCGTTAAACAAACCGACCACTTTCGATTAGTCACCATTGCAACCACCCGACCAGGGAAGTATCTTTTTTTTTTATCTTCACGCCTGTAATCCCCGAAGAGGTACGCAGAGGAATGCAGAACACTCCCACGTCTCACCGCATACGTTTTTACGTCCCACTATGGAATAGGTGGTGAGCCTAT
>DWEJ01003896.1:0-10090 GCA_018245835.1 Mysoria sejanus stolli | reverse complement strand
CGAGTGGCAACAGCGTAGGCGGCGCGAGGAGCTGTGCCATGCGATGCCCAACCCGCGTGCCCAGCGTGGGGATCATGGCAAAACCCCTCAGAAGGGGCAATTTATATACTGTCTTACTATTATAATATAAAAAAATAATAATAAGCCTTTTTTATTCAAATAATTTTAACAGAAATCAAATCTTAAACCTGCACACTTGAAAACTTATGTTTAGGACTGCGGCTTCATAACGCGGCAAGCTATTTGAGGAATAACTAAAAGTAAGTATATATTAATACTTTATGTTTCTAACGGAATGTGCAACTTATCTCGCTTTAAGCCTCACTGACATATGAGTATCAACCATTTTATTGTTCCAATGTTGAATACAGGTCTCACAATGGAAAGTGATTAAACCATAGTTAGCCACGATGGCCGAATGCAATGACTTAGACATATAAAATGAAAAAAAAAGTTTTAGTATCTTTGACATTGGTCTGGAACTGTTCTTTCTTATTGGAACAGATCTGAATAAGTCGCACAATATTTCGTTAAATTTCCTCTTATGTTTCGGACGCAAACGCTGTCAGGCTGAGTTGTGTTTAAGCCAAATATCGAAAGTATTCACTAGTAGTAAAGAATTTCGGCGTGGTTTACCGATTTATATGCGACAATCTATCTGTTAAATTGCACAGATACCTGTATTAGGTGTTGTACAATAACTGTTTATTGTTATATATTATCAATAACAGTTATTGCATTTGATGTGATCATGGATGAGATTCGTTCACATGACATTTGTTGCGTCTCCAGGTTTTTGCAATGTTGCAATTTAACTTAGACTTATTATGAATTAAACTCGATATCTACCCTTCTATCGTTCCACTGCTGGAACATGGGTCTCCTCTCAGACTGGGGGGCTTAAGGCCATAGCCTGCCTTAGAGAACAATTTTTTTGAGAACTCTAAGGTGTGTAGGTTTCCTCACGATGTTTTCTATCACCGTGATCTAGCAAGTGATATTTAAAATTTAAAACGCAATTTTGAAATAGGTGCTAGGATTTGAATCTCGTTTCCCGGAGTGAGAGGTCGAAATTTAAACATTGTAACAAAGCAATTATATACAGCATTGTAACAAATTTATATTGCAGCTAGCAGCTATTTACAGGTAGCATATGGACATCTACAGCTCGATGCAGCGGCGTCTATCACATCATAAGGTATTATAGATATCGTCATTAGCCACGAGGTAAGAAATACACTAATACTGCTCTCAATCATTGATATCTAGGTTCGACCATTGTCACCACCGGCGTCCCTGTATACGACACGTGGTACACAATAACGTTCGTCCTTACACGCAGTATAAAATGTGGCTCTACGTGAATAGAGTCACGGGCTCTGCACGTTGCAACGAGTCGTGAATCACGTGAGCATTTATCTTAAAAAATATTTGTGTCTTCGTTGAAACCAATTTATTTAAAGGCAGGTAAAATTTTAATGAGGACGTTTAATATACGATATATTAATATTGTAATGAAATACCATATGAATAACCAAAAATTAATATTTTAAAAAGTATATATTTTATTGTTTATATTTACACTTTATAATAATTTTGGTAAAAATTTTAATAGCAAATTAATTTCAAATCAAAGTTAATAACTATTTTAGTTATGCCTTAGGTTATTTATAAATTTCTATTCCTTTGCCTAGATAACTAATAGAACATAGAAAGCTGATTGACTGTTGCGAGGTTTATACAGTCTTAATTATTATGAAATTATACGAAATTTTTGGACATATAATTATGATAAGATAAGAAAATCTACACATACTTAATATCAAAAATAACATTAGTTTAAATATACAAGACTAAATAAATAAAAAAAATAGAAGTACATTGAACATAATAGTTAAAATTACTTTCACTTACGAGTATCTAATTTGTTTAATACAATTATAAGGAATGTTAGATCATTAATGAAATGAGGTTTTTATATAACAACCATGATTATATCTTATTTTGGTTAATGGTAGCGAAAGAATACGTACCTCTTTGAAGCCTGGACAACACGGGAGGGGTCTTCTCACTGTGCTATCTGTGTTCGAAGTATGCTCAGCTCGGGAACTCACCCCTTATATACGCGGGCGTGCGGCCCGACGCACTGTTTTACAGAGGAAAAGCTCTCAATACTATCAACTTACGTACTTCGATATTATCCAAACATTGTTATTACATTTACATTGATGTTTATTATTATGTTTTCGTGGTCGTATTTACGGCCCAAGTAAATGTAATGTTTATATTTATACAATATGTGCATGATATTGCCAACTAAAGTATTAAATGGAAAATAGTAAAATTATACGTTTTAAAGCGGTATTACAGTTTCATTTCGAATTATTATTTTGATTAAAATTGGAGCGTAAACTAAAATGTAGTAAATTTTTTTATTATTTTAACAATGTTGAAATGTCAGATGACTTACCAAATCGTCAGTCGTCTGTATACTGACGCGACGGCCGTCAGTACGTACCTATATGATAATTATCACATAATATAATTATGAGTAATAAAACAATTTTACGATCGTTTGAACATCATACTATTTATTTACACGAAATTTGATACGTCGACTGGAGACAGCGCGATAATTCTCTCTCACTTTACGAATAAAGTTGAGTTTGGATATTTACTAATTTTTCGTTTTAAGCTTGAAAATTTTATTTTAGTACGAAGCGTTGTAATTTATACTTTTAAATGTATGTATTTCATAATGTAATTATCAAAATTTACGAATAAGAAAAATGTTAATATTACACATACGTTGTAAAAATTTCATCATACCAATCATAGAACATGCGCTACATTTTGGGTTTGGTAGGTATTTGTATGAGTCAGAAACTAGTTATCGTTTCAGTAGCAATTTGAACTCTATTGACACTGGGCTAGTACGACACTTTGGGTACACAATCCTATGACGTCACATGTGACGCAGAAGCCTGGCGGTGATTTGATGATTTATCAGCATACGTTACGTATTTATCGAATTATCTCAAAAGTTGATATTTAAAATATATAGCTCAAAGAATTTGAATTCTGTTTTTTCCGAGAGATCCATTCGTTTTTTGGCGACTGTAACTTTTGAACTGTGAGTTTTGGGTTCGATTCCCGTGTAGATCAAATACTTGTATTACCAGTATGAGAATTTGTTGTTTACAGGTGAAAAACATTTATATACGGGTATATGAGACTGTATTTATAATTTTATGAATGCGCTTGGGATCCAGTGCTTGAGTGTGAGTTTTCACGAAATATTTGAACTATTGTTCTCGTCGCCATAAAGCTGATAATCGTCCTATAATTGTTTTGCTGTTGGACACATCTATGAATGAGCAAGATGAAAGCCACAGTACACCACGCTGGCCAAGTGAGAGATGATAAATGACTTATTCAGTCATTCAAATGACTTAGAAATTATTTTGAAATAAACGTAAAAATAATTACACGCCTATACTCCCCGAAGAGGTAGGCAGAGGGATCCAGAACATTCCCACGTTTCATCGGTTACGTTTACGTCTTGCTATGGAATAGGTGGCGAGCCTATTGCCATACATCGGGCTCATATTCAAACTCCAAACCACTACTAGAATTTTAATTTTAATTTTGTAGAAAATTTGCTAGAAACTTTCTAAATTAGAAAAACTCTTTTGTAGTGTTCGAACCGGGAATCGAACTCGGGACCTCCCGATCGGCAGTCGCACTTGCAACCAACACGACCAACCCACCAACCGACCAAGGTATAATGTACTAACAGGAGAAGATAATTCTGAAATACTGTGACATTTACTGTTTACCGCATAATGAAAGAGAATGTTCGTGTAAACTTGCACCAGGGCATGCTCCGCGCCGGCGCTACAATACAATAATTTAAAAAAACCTACCGCCGCGTGCACCGTTGTGTCTCTGATGACGCACTATATGATGATGAAGCACTAAGTTCACAGTCGTAGATCACACGTACATTGACAACAATAACTGACGTTACCTTCACTGATCCAAGTTACTTGACTTGATGATAACAAACGGTATATTAATAAAAAAATACATTAATTCCCGTTTTGATAAGTTTTATAAATAATATATGAAACACGCTCATCAAATGATAATAAATCGTACGTTAACAAATCGTAAGAATCGGCAGTTACGTAAAGGCAGCATATTCACCTATTTTACTCCGCTGAATCAGTGTTTTATTCATTTCTACGTATGTCATGACTCGTGCCATATTTCTTGGAAATTGAAACCCTTGCTATTAAATTTCATGTCACTGTAACGGACATTTGTTAAAAATAAATGTACACTACTGTGTTGAGAGAATTATAACCGGCCGATAACGGAGTTAGAAGTTTTTGCGGCTGAGTCAGTTCTGTAAGGATAGAGCTATTTGACACTGAGTACTCTCTGCTTTGGGAACAATTGCCGTATTTGGAAATGTCTGAAGATAGTTATAATTTGTTAATTCCTTTATTATTTTCGTTTAAAACTACTAGATTAAAATATATTGCTCCACCAAATAAATTAAGAATAAACAAGAGAATAATAAAGTTGCATTACAGTGAACAAACGCTCGTAATTATCACACAAATATTGGTCCTAGGTGGTACTCGAACTTATAATCGCCGCCTTGGAAGCCAGCATCTCTAACCACTAGATATACTAACAGGTCAGGCGACCATGTATTGGGCAGCTAGAAGCATGTCTACATTGCTATTCAATAGCTGAAGTACAGTTTGAAGTCGCAATATTTTTCTCCTTATTGATAGAAAACTGCACTTTTAATCTAAATGAGTAATTGAGAGTCAGTGTATGACGCCGGTTCGTGGTAATAATTTGTTCTAGAAGTAAGCCAACATCTTGATGGAATTAAGCGACCAGTCATATAAATAAATGCAATATTCCAGGTCTTAGTTGGTCTGCGAGTGTATAAATTTACCCAAACGCAGGTATGTTTCGTTGTTTAGCAAGTAAATACGCGCAGCGTGGAAAATCTAGCAACCACCACTTAGACAGATACTTCATGTTCTGAAGAACAACCAATAGTAGAATTGAGGGGTCAGAGGAGCTATATATTGGATTAAGATTTCCTGTGATAATACCAAAGAAAACGAGTTTACACCGAAAACCAGTAACCGAATTTGAATCTCGAAAACTTGCATAAAAATCTGTTTCAAGCAGCTGTCCGCCGCGCATCTGGATTCTAGACACGTTCCCTCATTCACACGCATTCTTTGAAAATGGAACAGCTTTTTACTGTCCAAAATATTTTAACAAAATAAGAAGGTACACAGATTTTATTCTTAATATATTTTCCAAAAAACTCTTATGTACTCGTATGACCGTAATGGTATGTTTGAATAGCCTGTCAGCTTAGAGATTAGTGACTCTTGCTGTTGAGCCGGGGTTATGGATTCGATTTCCGTTTAAGACAAATTTTTGTCGTATGAGGAGGACTATTATTTCTACTGTATCTGGTGTGAAATTATCTGTATGAGTACTTGTTTAGATATTTATACAGAGACACATATGTATGTATGTAGTGCACTAACTGAACAGTCGCCGTAGCATAGGTTCTGCCTCATTTGGCATCAGATGGTCATGTATGGCCCCATTCATTCGTACTTACTTGTACATATGGTAATTGTTCTGCATTACTAGTCACATATCCAGACTCCGAGCCAGTACTAGTAAAATCCCATAGTATTCGTCCGGGGATTTGAACCCGGATACTACTGGATAGTAGCAGTGATAGCCTAGTTGTTTGAAATTCGACCTCTCACTCCGGGAGACCGAGATCAAATTCCTGGCGCGCACCTCTTGAAAATGTGCGTTTTAAGTTTAAATATCACTTGCTATTACAGTTAAGGAAAACATCGTGACGAAACCTGCACACCTTGAGTCCTCAAAAAAAATTTTGTTCTCTGAGGTGTGTGAAGTCTGCCAACCCACACTTGGCCAGCGTGGCAGACTGTGGCCCTAACTCTCTCATTCTGAAAGGAGGCCCTTGTTCCATCGACCAAGTTCAATCAGCCATATTTTTTAAAAATATATTTTTAACTTATTAATAAATTTTTTAAATATCTAGATTTAGTAGGTGACTATTAAATTCAGGCTTATTAATTTACCGATATCTTATGATTTTTAGGAATTAATTTTATTAAACAGATTATTACTAATAAATTATTCCCAAAAACTGCACAGATGAGATTTATAAACGATTAGAAAAATTTCTACTATTTTCTTAATCGCAATTTATTAAAGAAGCTTCAAATTTATATTACATTAAAATATATATTTATTGTACATTGATAACATATCAATAAATACTACTAACAATGAAACTGTATTACAACAGTTCTTTTCAATGTAATGTATTATTTTTAATGCAATATGTACATGTGCTGAAAATACGTTTCAATTCGGCTGCGCGTGAAGGTTAAACGCACTTACAATTTTTCATTAGGTGGTAGTATTTTTTATTATGTAGAGACGCTGAATTCTTAACCACTAGGCCGTCACTGTTATCATAGATAGGGACAGCTTAAATGAGATTAAATGACTAGTTCTTTACGTAATTGAGTTTATTGAGAATGATCAACAGCTATTTACAGCATCGCGGGAGATCCAATAGACTAATAACATTGTTATCACTTCAATAACGAACGTTTGGTTAATTCATAGTTTATCTAATAAAACACAACTGGCTTCTTGGTGGTTAGTGATTCTGAGCTAAATAAGAGGTTGTAATAAGAGATGGTAATTCCCATCCAAAACGAATTTTTTTGCACAATAATCATTAATGTTTGTTCTGAGTGTAAAATTATATACACAGGTATATTAAAATTAAACGCAAGCCCGTTGGTGCAAAGGTTAGTGAACCTGACTGTTGCGCCGGGGGTCATGGGTTCGATTCTCACCCAGAATAAATATTTGTGTGATGAGCACAAGTATTTGTTCTGTGTCGGGGTGTAAAAAAAAATATTTAAGTATATATTTATATGTATGTATATTTGTAGTTTATCAGCCGACTGGTTACCATAACACAAGGTCTCTTGATGCTTACTTTGGGATCAGATGGTCGTGTGTGGAGATGTCCTCAGATATTTATTTATTTATTTATTTATTAAATGTTTTTAAATTTGTATATTTGTTAGCTATCCGGAGGACTCGGCTGGGCTGAGCAGCATTTGGTAAACCACGTGATCTTTCTGTTATGTATACCGCAGTCCTTGAAAACCAAACTTTTCAACCAGTGAGTCTCATCTGTCATTATATAAGGAACTGAAATGTGCACATTCCTAGTGCGTCCGGTTCACCAGTCCAGAACCGCTCAGCCAGTCAGCCAGCTGAGCTCAGCGTCTCTCTGTAGTATAGAGTGAAAAATGATACTTTCCGACAGACAACCGCAGTCATCGACATCACTCCAAGGATTGGCTCGCTGAAGTAGCAATAGGCTGGCGACAGCTGGTGCAGTAGACGGGTTCTGAAGTTTGGACCGTGGCTTGACAAAGGTAGTGTAGGACGCTTTAGGGCCTGCGTGCTGACGACGTGCGTCGGGCTGCGTCGTCGTCGGGCTGCGTCGTCGTCGGGCTGCGTCGTCGACGGGCTGCGGCCAGAGGCAGAGGAGCGCGATGTGGTGGCAGTACCTAGTACAATTATCACTATTCGTACACAATTTAAACATAAAATTGAGTTATAAACAAAATAAGTTTAAAATACAAATTAATCCACGAGTGAAAATCCAGTTCACGAGTCAGGTTCAAGAATCTTTACTCAACTAATATCAAGATTGAGCCTTTATTCATAGATCGTGCCCAATTAAGTCCTGACTTCAATAAAGGATCCATGTTGGGACCTTAATTCAGTGTTTTAGTAACGAATTTCCATTTTAAGGGCATTGATCGTTATTATAGCGAAAGCGTGGAACTGCTATTATTAACGGGAATCTTTATTATCTATATGTATGTATGTGTATGTAAGAACGTAAAGCAATGATCATTATACGACAAGTATTTGTATGTACACATATATCATACACCTATAACATAAGTATGGACATGTGACTGCATCGTAGGTGGAGTGTTTGCAAGCACGACCGCTGAGTTCGATCTCGCCATTAGTACAATATGGCAAGTGTATCGCGTAAAACAAAGTTATTGTTCTTATTTGACACTCACAAAGAAATGTTATTTGTCTAAGCCCCGTACCCTATAACCTACTTCTTGTGTTCTACAGCGGAACACACTTATCATCTGATTTCTTGACTGCTGATGCTGCTTTATAAATACAGGCTATGTTTGGTAAAACCTTTTCTGTATTTGAAAAAAAAACCTAACTTCACGCCTGTAATCCGCGAAGAAGTTGTAAGCCTATTGCCATACATCGGGCACATATCCAGATTGCGAACCACTACTATAAAATCTTAATTGGAAAATTTTGTAGTGTTCGAACCAGGAATTGAACCCAGGACCTCCCGATCGGTATTCACACTTGCAACCAACACGACCAGCGAGGCAGTTTTTGTGTTTGAATTGCAAATGTTCATAAACAAAAATGAGTTGGCTATCATATTGTAGCGAGAGAATTAATATCAATAAATAAAAGCGAACAGAACCACGTGAAAAGGCATAGTACTTATCACTGAGGACATTATTAAATTTAGTTACATAGTACAAGGCTTTAAACTGGGGAGATGATATACTTTATCGTTGAAGGGTTAATGTCAATAACCTTCGTTCGGTTCTCTCTACCCAGCAGCCAATATCTGATCTGTTATTTGTTATTTATATCTACGACAATTATTTATATTTAACATTTACACTTATCTGAATTCAACAGCTCATGGGTGAGCGCAGTGACGTCAGTTAGGGAAGGCCGATGTCCAGCAGTGGACTCCCAACAGCGGATGGATGTATGGTATCTAAAAACTAAATTATAGCTGGATATAAATAAAAGGTTTTATCTTTTCCGATTCACAAAACCCATTACAGAGCCTGTTATAGTAAGAGCATAAGCCGTACGAGCGATTGTCAACAAATTAGCGCCATTACTAAGATAATATGTATTATATCTGATGTACTGTGAGCTTATTGTGGAGTTGTTTGGCTAGGACGATTCTGATAAGTAATAATAATTGCAGGGATGAATCACACGCGCCCATCGGATCAAAAACTTAATATATTAGTGAAAATTGTATTAAGAAGGCAGTTGTTTTTAGACAATTGTTCGCTGTATGTACCTTTGAGCTAAATATAAGCACCCCGCGAGTTAGCTACAGAGCCGGATGTTTACATTTCGCATCTCACTAACTCTACTATGTCATGTTTGTGTATAGATTTATTGTCTTATGAATATGGTGTTGGACGCCCATTTAAAATCCGAAGTTCACGTACATTGTTGACTTTATTTATTTTTGTTAAATTTGGTTACAGCATACACGTGTTTCGCTTACGATATTTACCTCTTATGTTACTGTTAAACTGGTAAAAATTCAGCAAATTATTCTTGGAAAAAACTTCTTAATCTGTCAACATCGTTTATACGTTAGCTTGGATGAAGGAATAGATGTCAAATATTTTTAAGGAGTGCGTTTTGTTCTAAATACCGTATGACTAAGAAAAACTTTTATTTTGTAATGACAAATGGATGACAAATGACAATTTTGCAAGTACATATATGTTAATATTTAAAAATGTAGTTTTAATGGAAATATAAAATATAATGACACGCCTGTATTCCCCGAAGAGGAAGACAGAGAAAAATAGTACACTCGCACGTTTCCGTCCCACTGTGGTATAGGGGTGGGGCTACTGCAACACAACAGACAGAAATTTAAACTCCGAGCCAATACTGAAAAATCTATGTTAAAAAATCCAGTCGCAGTCCAGCAGTCGCGCTTGGAACTACTCAACCACGAGACAACGAGCAGAAATATTATTCATATACATACATACATACACACATATCGACCCTTCTCCTCTCAGAAAGAGAGGGTTAAGGCCATAGTCTGCCACGCTGGCCAAGTGCGGGTTGGCAGACTTCACACACC